>SJYT01045677.1:448741-491932 GCA_006410635.1 Cephalophus harveyi
ATGGCATCTGGTCCCATCACTTCATGGGAAATAGATGGGGAAACAGTGGAAACAATGTCAGACTTTATTTTTGGGGGCTCCAAAATCACTGAAGATGGTGACTGCAGCCATGAAATTAAAAGAGGCTTACTCCTTGGAAGGAAAGTTATGACCAACCTAGGTAGCATATTCAAAAGCAGAGACATTACTTTGCCGACTAAGGTCCGTCTAGTCAAGGCTATGGTTTTTCCTGTGGTCATGTATGGATGAGAGAGTTGGACTATAAAGAAAGCTGAGCACCGAAGAACTGATGCTTTTGAAGTGTGGTGTTGGAGAAGACTCTTGAGAGTCCCTTGGACTGCAAGGAGATCCAACCAGTCCATTCTGAAGGAGATCAGTCCAGGGTGTTCATTGGAAGGACTGATGTTGAAGCTGAAACTCCAATACTTTGGCCACCTGATGTGAAGAGCTGACTCATTTGAAAAGACCCTGATGCTGGGAAATACTGAGGTCAGGAGAAGAAGGGGATGACGAAGGATGAGACAGTTGGATGGCATCACCGACTCAATGGACATGGGTTTGGGAGGACTCATGGAATTGGTGATAGACAGGGAGGTCTGGCGTGCTGTGATTATGGGGTCACAAAGAGTCAGACGCGACTCAACTGAACTGAACTGAATTTGCCCTTTTTCTGTTCCCCTAACCCCACACCAGGTCCATAGTAGCTTTGAAAGTCAGTAGCACACATCCATAGTGGCTGTGAAACAAGGTGATTAGCAGTGACAGAAGGGCGCAGAATGAATTTGAAGCTCCAGCTCTCACCCCCCACAAAGCCTCATTTCCCTGAGATACCTGTCACTATTTAATCTGCCTTGTTGCTACTTAGAAAGCCTTACCCATAGGGTTTTTCTTTAATTGATCTAACTTAGAATTGCTCAGTGGGAAAGAACCAACTTCAGGAGGTTTGTTGTAAATGATTAG
Organism: Cephalophus harveyi; assembly: GCA_006410635.1. Classification (NCBI taxonomy): domain Eukaryota; kingdom Metazoa; phylum Chordata; class Mammalia; order Artiodactyla; family Bovidae; genus Cephalophus; species Cephalophus harveyi. Next base: position 449,702 of record SJYT01045677.1, read on the forward strand.
CAGAAATTGTTTAACTTTGCAAGTCTTGAGGCCATGATATTAAAGAAACAAGAAGATGGCTCAAGATTTTAAAAGAAAAATATGGAGAATGAGATGTTCTTTGGGGGCTTAGAAAAGATATAATTATTTGGGGGGACCAGGAAGTCTAACACATGTGTAGGACTGTGGGCATGCCCAGGAAAGACATGAAAGGCCCTAGTCTCTCACCTTGGGCCAAACTTGATTTTGTGTGGAAACAGGGACTTAAGGATAGGGTAGAGTTTTAAAATACAGACATAAAAGGCATAATTTAATATACACACACGCCCTGTTGAGAAAGGGGATACTTACTGAGTCAAGGCATTTAAGGAAATCTTACAAACATTAGCTTCACACTAACTGAGCAGGCAAGGCAGTGACTGTATACAAGCATATAAGCTTTACATAATTGGTACAGGATAGTCATTAAAACAAAGGACAATAGCAATAGTAACAGCAGCAGCAATGAAAAAAAAAAAACACAAAAACCAAAAACACTTGGAGGAAGGGATGAATTGATTTCCAGAGTTGCCACATTATAATAAATTATTTAAAGTGCCAGTTTCGACAAATAACTATGAGACACACAATGGACCATATGTTGGAAGGAAAATAATTAATAGGAATAGTCCCTGAAAATCTCAGATACTAGACTTATTAGACAAAATTTTATATTAGTTAATTTAAAAATATTCGAAGAACTAAAGGAAGCTATCATTGAAAGCTAAAACAAAGTAAGAGAGAAACATCTTGCTAAATAGAGATTACAAATAAATAAAAATTATAAAAAAGAATGAAATTCTGGAATTAAAAAGTACAATAACTGAAATGAAAAAATTCATTAAAGGGGCTTTAAAGTTAACTAAAGGAGATGATTTGAGCTGACAGAATGAATCTGCAAACTTGAAGATATGCCAATTGAGATTAATCAGTCTGAGGAACAGAATATAAAAGTATGAAGAAAAGTGAACATAGCTTATGGGATACTCTCAAGTACACAAACACTCCAGTATTCTTTCCTGAAGAATCCCATAGACAGAGGATGCTGGTGGGCTATAGTCCATGTGGTTGCAAAGAATCGGACACAACTGAAGCAACTTAGCATGAACACATATAAACACATATATAATGAGAGTCCCAGAAACAGAGGAAAGTGGCAGAGTTTATTGAAAGAAATCTTTCCAGATTTGATGGGAAACATTAATTTTCACAGTCAAAAAACTCCAAGTATGATAAACTTAAAGAGATCTACATCTAGACATTTCATATTCAATCTGTGAAAAGCCGTTTAAAAGAGAACTTGTCTAGGTCTGATACAGGATACAGGATGCTTGGGGCTGGTGCACTGGGATGACCCAGAGAGATGATATGGGCAGGGTGGTGGGAGCGGGGTTCAGGGTTGGGAACTCATGTACACCTGTGGTAGATTCATGTCAATGTATGGCAAAATCAATACAGTATTGTAAAGTAAAAAAATAAAATTTAAATTAAAAAAAATAAAAGAGAACTTGAAAGTAGCAAGAGAAAATGGACTTATTATGTATGGTGGCTCCTCAATAATATTAAGAACTGACTTCTCATGAGAAATCATGGAGGCTAGAAAGAAGTGGGTAATATATTCAAACTCCAGAAAGATAAAGAATACACCAAAGATAAAGCAAAGGAAATTAAAGCATACCACCATGGGATGGGAGAAAAATTGCATACCACTATGGGATGGGAGAAAAATTACCTAGTAAGTGATTAACATACAAAATATATAATGAACTCATACAATTCAATAGCAAAAAATCAAACAGTCTTATTAAAAATGATCAGAGGGCCCGAACAGACATGTTTTCAAGGAAGACACACAATGGACAACAGGTGCATGAAAAGTTGTTCAACATCACGAATCATCAAGAAAGTGCAAGTTGAAACTACAATGAAATATCTTCTCATAATACATATTAGAATGGCACAATATATATGTGTGTTGTTCATCATGTTGTGTATCATAAAGTTACACTATGTTGTATAACAACTATATCTCAATAAAGCTGGGAAAAACTCTGTATAATAAACTCATTACTTCAAAGTGAAAGTGAAAGTCACTCAGTCATGTCTGACTCTTTGTGACCCCATGGACTAAATAGTCAGTGGAATTCTTCAGGCCTGAATACTGGAGTGGATAGCCATTCCCTTCTCCAGTGGATCTTCCCAACCCAGGGATTGAACCCAGGTTTCCCACATTGCAGGCAGATTCTTTACCAGCTGAGCCGCCAGGGAAGCCATTTCTTCAAAGATGATATAGAAATAGTCAATAAGCCCATAAAAAGATACTCAGCATCATTAGCAATTAGTGAAATACAAGTCAAAACTACAATGACTTGCTACTTGATACCCATTAGGAAGGGGTCTTAAAATCTAAAACAGAAATGTAACAAGTGTTGGCAAGGATGTGGAGAAATTAGAATTTACATATTGTTGGTGTGATTGAAAACCATATTGCCACTTTGGAAATTAGTCAGCCAGTTCCTTAAAATGTTAAACATATGACCCATGTGTCCCAGCAATTCCAACCCTAGTATATACTAAATGCAAATGGAAAACTATTCCCACACATGAATTTGACATAAGTTTGAGCAAACTCTGGGAGACAGTGCAGGACAGGGAAGCCTGGCATGCTGCAGTTCATGTGGTCGCAGAGTCAGACACGACTTAGAGACTGAACAACAAGTAAATTTGTACATGAATATTCATAACAGCATTATTCAAAATAGTCAAGAGTGGAAATAATCCAATGTCCATCACCTGAATAATGGATAAATAAAATATGGCCCCTCCATGAAATGAAATAAAAGGAAGTAAAATAAAGTATTGGCATGTACTACAACATGTATACACTTGAAATATTAGGCAAAATGAAAGAAGTCACTCATAAAAACCAAAAATATTGTATTTTTATTTATATGAAATGTCCAGAATAGGCAAATCTATAAGGACAGAAAGTAGATTTGTGGTTATCAAGGTTCTCAGGAAGAGCAAGTGGTGAGTAATTGACTGCTATTGGGAACCACGTCCCTTTATGGGTTGATGAAAAATTTCAAAAGTCATTGGTGATGGATGCACAACTTTGTAAATGTACTAATACCCACTGAATTGTATCCTTTAAAAGGGTGAATTTTATAGTATATGAGTTATACATCAACAAAGCTTTTATTAAAACACTATAGATATTTTTCCATTTTATGCTTTTGCATTGTTAAGTGAATCAGTAAATATGATCTGATACTAACCCCTGAGAATTCTCAGAAGCTTACCTATTGAAATATTTAGATTGTTTTATTATCATTACTATCCTAACTTTTCCTATATTCTAACTTCCCTTCTATATTCTCAAACTTAATTAAGGAATATCACTGTCCTCCCAGCTGTCCAGTATAGAAACCTAAAATACAATGTTGAGTAGATGTTAAAGCCAAAATATTCCTCCTAATTGATAATTTAGTACTACCTTTTACTCCCAATCTCTGTCTAGTTTGGGATTTCTCCATTTCTTACCCAAATGTTGCAGAAATTTCTTTACATAATTTATTGTCTTTACTTTCTATTTCCTTTAATAACCTTCTCTATGAGGGATGTCATGTCACCTCCTTACTGTTAAAAAGCCTTTGGCTCCCTGTTTCTCATGAAATTGTCTCAAAGTATTGTTCTGGCATTGAAAGCAAAAGTGAAAGTTGCTCAGTCATGTCTGACTCTTTTTGACAAAATGAACTGTAGCCCACCAGGCTCCTCTGTCTATGGGGATTCTCTAGGGAACAATACTGGAGTGGGTAACTGGTCCCTTTTCCAGGGGATCTTCGCAATCTAGGGATCAAACTAGGGTCTCCCATATTGCAGGAGGATTCTTTACCATCTGAGCCACCAGAAGAGGCCACTCACAATTTGTCTTCAGTCTACCTTTGATCATGGGTTTTCTTTCTCTTTCCCTATTTCTTACTTTATCCTTTCCTTTAATTCATTAAAAACATACAAATGTGTCATAAAGTAGGGATGGGGATTTGTTTATTTCCTTCTCTTACTACTCTTTCTAAAACACATCTCATCCTGGAGTAGGAAATGGCAACCCACTCCAGTATTTCTGCCTGGAAAATTCCATAGACAGAGGAGCCTGGTGGGCTACACTCCATAGTGTTGCAAAGAGTTGGACACAACTGAGAGACTGAGCTGAAAACACATCTTGTTCTTAAGGCTTACCTGCTTACTCTGACCATCAACTTGATTCACACAGGGGAAGCATTTTTCTCTGCTGGAGCACACTGCTTTCTATTGACACCCCCAGAAACACAACTCTATTAAATTTTGGTACCCATAGCATCTAACTCAAATCTTGTTCTAAGCGTTAAATGAGATAATGTAGGTGAAACTCTATGGAGCCTATAAAAATGTTAGCTGTTCATTTTCTCCTCCCTTTCCTCTTTCTTTTCATTCTCCTCTTCTTCCTCTTTCTCTTCCCCTGATTATTAAAAAAAAAAATTTTTTTTTTCTTATTCAGAGCCTGCACCAAATGTTTACTTCTTTTCAGGAGGCTTTTCCTGCAATCTGCCTCCCCTGCATTCTGCCCTTATTTGTGCTCCAATAGCAGTATACCTGCAGAAAAACATCTATCATGGCATTTTACTGTTTATGTACCTTTGTACCTCTCTCCACAGTTAGATTTTTATTTCCTCATACAAAAGGAAAATTTTTGTATGACCAAAGCTACTAGTAGGGTTATGACATACAGTTATTAAATTTCCATTTAAAATAATTTTAGACAAAGTTCCTTAAGGAATAGAGTGGAACTATTTCTCATAGAGATTATGAGTTCAAAATAATATTTGTTATGATAGGTTTAATTTTTCTTTAATTTACTTTAGGTGATAATTATGTAAAAACTATATTTGTGTAATAGTGAGCACTGGTAATACCATTAAAACAAAAGTTAGGACTTTTCTATTGATTACAAACATAGTCTGTTCACTCTATATCATAATGTGGTCTTAGCATAAGGTCTTGTATATAGCAAATAGCCATTATTTATTTGATGGATCAAATAATGCATATTGAGTGAATGAATGCATATTGTGAAAGATAATCCAAAGATCTTTTTTCTGGAAATGATCATCTTTCTTATTACATTCCAAGTATCTAAAAAAAATAAGATGAATTGAATTTGATTCATTTTGCTGGTAGGATATTTATATCAGAACTAAAGAAAAAGTGATTTGATTATGTATCAATTGTTCATGATTAATCACTTAATAGTGAGTGATTGTCCCATTAGAAATTTTTTGTGCTATATTACATAAATGACAGAAGCAATCTATGAGATTAAAATATATTGGAAAAGTAATTTTTATTCCAAATAAACTTTACTACTAATAAGTCTCTGCTGGGCTGCTGCTGCTGCTAAGTCACTTCAGTCGTGTCCGACTCTGTGTGACTCCATAGACAGCAGCCACCAGGAGCCCCCGTCCCTGGGATTTTCCAGGCAAGAACACTGGAGTGGGTTGCCATTGCCTTCTCCAATGCATGAAAGTGAAAAGGGAAAGTGAAGTTGCTCAGTCGTGTCTGACTCTTAGCGACCCCATGGACTGCAGCCTGCCAGGCTCTTCCATCCATGGGATTTTCCAGGCAAAGTACTGGAGTGGGGTGCCATTGCCTTCTCTGAATAAGTCTTTACTGTATAATAAATATTTTAAAATATTTACAAATTGTAAAGCATTACACATATTAGAAAATATGTAGTCTGAGTGTAGAAGCAGTGCTATGCATTTCCCCCCCTACTTAGTGATTTCTTCTTAAGCTCTGTAATCAAATAAACTTTCATAGTCACTCAGAAGTATAAACAAAGAACACTCAAGGTGCTTATATATTTTACATTTAGTGAGGGTGCCACACCAGGAAAACAGAAAGACTTGCAACAGAATCAAAGTAATTAAATGTAATGAATTACACAGATTAAGCAATTAATAAACTATTGAACAGAGAGAATGTTTAAGTGAACATTTTTGTTAGAGAATAAATTTTAAAGTGTTAAATAGTTCTTCATTGCTGCTATTGGTTTGTTTGTTTATTTAGTTCAGTTTTTATCTTTGGTTAAGATCATCTCTGGAATAAGAAACATTTGACTGGCTTCTCATTTTTTCCAAAAGTATAAAGATGAATTAAAATTGGTAATGAAAGAAAAAGTAAAGAGAGTGGTGGAAGTGTTGCAGGAAGGGGGACCCCTTCCAGGGCCTGAAACTGGGCTCTTGTCTAACACTCGGAAATGAATTATCAGAGGAGACACATGTGCTGACAAAGCAAGATATTTTATTGGGAAAGGGCACCCAGGTGGAGAGCAGTAGGGTAAGGGAACCCAGGAGAACAGCTCTGCCACATGGCTGGCACAGTCTCGGGTTTTATGGTGATGGGATTAGTTTCTGGGTTGTCTTTAGCCAGTCAGTCTGACTTAGAGTCCTTCCTGGTGGTGCAGCCAAGATGGTTACCAGCAAGAATTCTGGGAGGTGGTCAGACATGTGTTGTCTCCTTTTGACCTTTCCTGAACTCTTCTGGTTGGTGGTGGCTTATTAGTTCCGTGTGTCTTACCAGACCTTCTGTTGTAAAAGAACTCATACAGATGGTTACTATGGTGCCTGGCCAGGGTGGGTGGTTTTCAGTCAATGTGCTTTCCCTAACACATACTTCATACTTCCCTAACACATTTCTTCATACTCAAGAAACTTCTTGGGAATTGGGGCGGAGGTCTCTTTCTTCTGTAACTTCTTCCTACTGTGCATGGGTGTAAGCCTGCCTAGCAGAGCAGAAGTCTCTCTCTACCCGATCTAAGTCAAGCCTGAAACCAGCATTCACTCTTGTAATGACAGCAATTTAATTAGAAACTATTGGCTCCTCTCAGAGATGAAATAGACAGGGGCCAAACAGGAGACCTAACAGGATGGTCATTACTGGTCCCCAGAAACAGAAGGCAACATTTGGGGTGAGGGCTGCAGGGTTTGTGACTTTGATTGATTGGTGGTGAGGCAACAGAGCTGTGGTCCAGGAATCTTGTGCTCAGCCTGAAGTTACCATCCTCCACCTGGGTGGGGGCCCCAGTTCTGTAGAAGAACTCAAAGACATTGTTATGCATACTTTTTTCAGTGGGAACCAGGACCCTGTCTCAAGGCTGTACCACCATTTGATTGTTTCTCCTTTGTTTCTGTATCCCTTCCCTTCCTTGATTAGCAATTATTTGAATCTACCCTTTGGATCTCAGGGAAAGTCAAGGAGGCTGAATGAAGCCTATATCCTACAGGCAAGAAATGGAGAACACAGAACAGATCTGTACTCCAGCGCCCCACAGAGTCCCGCTCAGTTTTAATTTAGGGAACTAGGCAACTATGACTGTGATAACTTCCTGTCAAAATAGGGCATAGGACTGTCTCAGCTTGGAGACTAGACACTGAATTGGAAGTATTCCTGAGTTCCAAGTCCTAGATCTGAGTCTTGTATGATTAAAATCTCAATCCCTTGGTCTGCCATTTTGGTGTAACAGACTCAATTAGAAGTAGTGGAGCATTGATAACTGGAATTTTAAAAGACAAAATAAATCTCATTTCTTTTTAGAAGAATAGGTCTGAAACCTGGTCTGGACCTGGCACTTTGGGGATACTTGTAGCCAGGTAGCCAGTTGCCTAGTTTTATAAAAAGTAAAGTTGCAGTTACTAGCTTCCAACAGACATTATTTTGAGAATGGGGGCCTCCAAACCTGACATGAGTCAGAAAACTCAAGTGTTTAGCAATACAAGGTCTAGTCTGAAATTATACCCATAGTATACCTTGTTATTTCCCAGGATGTCTGAACCATAGTAACTCTATTTTGACTTTTAATTGTAAAATTTTCCTTAATAGCCAAAGCAGATGTCACCATTAATGATGTCAGTGTTTCTCTAGGTATGAGAAGATGCAAGAATTGGGCCTCATAAAATCTTTTCCTGAAAAGATCTAACTATCTGAAGGCCTGCTCTGCGAGTTTTTCTCAGAGCACAGAGTGCCTCATTTCTGATTTTTACTCTGAATTCCTTTCAGGGGAGTTGAAGGTAAACAGTTGCAGTGGCCATGATTTAACCTTTGTAGACGTAGATGGCAAGTGTCAGTTTTCAGTTGGCAGAGCCCCCTTTTGCTCATAAACTTGACCATGGTTTTGAGGGGGGGATTTCATAACCATTTTATCCCATGGTGTTGAGAATGTCCATTATTAGGTCTGGCAAAGATTTTGTTGACAGGTCACTCAATGTGCTATTACTGGACTAGGCCATAAAATAGTATCTAAAATTCTCTGGATCACCTGTCTTACTAGCCTCTTGGTTCAGGAAAACATTCCTCCTTGTTGTTTCTTCCCATATCTAGAGTTATACTGTTACCATAATCGATCTCACAGGGAACTATATATTATTTTATCAGAGGCCTCAGTCACACATTTGGCAGTGTAAGAAACAGCAATTTTGTAAAACAGGTGAAATACAAATAATATGTTATTTGTAAACAGTATTAGTAAAGTCATAAGTAAGACTTAAGAGCTTCCATTAGATGTAGCCCAGTATATCCCAGGTCATCTGAATTAGTCTACTGTGTATGAATCTTTATCTTCCAGGGAAATTATATATTGGCGCTGTCTATAGGCACATAGCCCAGGTTTTCAGTGTTACTTGACTGATTATCCTTCAGTTCAGTTCAGTTCAGTTGCTCAGTTGTGTCCGACTCTTTGTGACCCCATGAATCGCAGCACGCCAGGCATCCCTGTCCATCACCAACTCCCGGAGTTCACTCAGACTCACGTCCATCAAGTCAGTGATGCCATCCAGCCATCTCATCCTCTGTCATCCCCTTCTCCTCCTGCCCCCAACCCCTCCCAGCATCAGAGTCTTTTCCAATGAGTCAACTCTTCGCATGAGGTGGCCAAAGTACTGGAGTTTCAGCTTTAGCATCATTCCTTCCAAAGAAATCCCAGGGCTGATCTCCTTCAGAATGGACTGGTTGGATCTCCTTGCAGTCCAAGGGACTCTCAAGAGTCTTCTCCAACACCATAGTTCAAAGGATCAATTCTTGATTATCCTTAGTATGATTTAATTGTTTCCAACATACAGGAGCCTTTAAACCTAAATTACCATGGCCTGGTGTTATCTATATAAATCCATCCCATAACTGTGGGAGATTTTTTCCTTTGCTGAAACTTTGCTTTTGCTCTGATTGAACTTGAATAATAGAAGAAAACTCAAATTTATGGCCAGAGTCAGGCTAGGCATTATTAATTGACCAGGTGAGGGGATCACATCTAGTAATATAAATAGTGACCTGAATACGACTATAATTGTTTAAGTAAATTTTCTCAGGCCCAACCAGTTAGAGTCTTGTAGTAGAGAAATTTACCAAGATAACCCAGAAATACACACAGGTAATTGGCCATACACTCAACAATTGGATTGATTTCTAAAACTAGCATGGGGAAACCACCCACCTCGGCCAGGCACCATAGTAACCATCTGTATGAGTTCTTTTACAACAGGAGGTCCTGGTAAGGCACACAGAACTAATAAGCCACCATCAACCAGAAGAGTTCAGGAAAGGTCAAAAGGAGACAAAACATGTCCGACCACCTCCCAGAATCCTTGCTGGCAACCATCTTGGCTGCACCACCAGGAAGGGCTCTGAGTCAAAAAGACTGGCTAAAGACAACCCAGAAACTAATCCCATCACCATAAAACCCAAGACTGTGAGCCATGTGGCAGAGCTGTTCTCCTGGGTTCCCTTACCTTACTGGTCTCCACCTGGGTGCCCTTTCCCAATAAAATCTCTTGCTTTGTCAGCACATGTTTCTCCTTGGATAATTCGTTTCTGAGTGTTAGACAAGAGCCCAGTGTCAGGCCCTGGAAGGGGCCCCCCTTCCTGCAACAAAGGGATGATACTGATGAAACTGTGAAAAGTGACAATGTGTAATATTGGTATGCTTTTATAATTAGGTATATTATTTAATGTATTATTCATATAATAATTGTGTAATAGTAAGGCTCAGGGAACTCTATAAAGTTATGCTAGGCTTTATTATTATCAATGGATGAAATTCTCTCTGTCCTCTGTTTTTCACTCTCATCTCTTCTCATTTTCTGTTTTTTTTTCTCCTTCCATCTCTCCCAATACACCTTATGAGCTTAGGCCTAAAATTTTTAGTTTTATATTTGGCTGTAATTGTAACTAGCAGAGTGGCTTTGAACAAGTTATTTAAACATGTAGAGTTCTTAGATTTTTAACTAGCGGGTTAGATTTAATGATTTTGTAGCTCTTTGTAATTTTAAAGGTCATTGTTATGTATGTCTACTAATAGACTAATCCTACTCTTCGGAAGGCTTGGTATTGCTTAAACTTTAGGTTTAATTGTTGAATTAACATATTTGATGAGCAATTTAAACTACAATCAGTGCCACTCATTTAGTATGGATCTCAGATGTCCTTTTCTAATTACTGCCTCCTGAAACAAGCAACTCAAGATTGAATATCTCTTTGTATTCTCCAGGAAAACTTACATCCAAAATGTCAGTAAATAATGTTGATTTTACTGCAAGTAATTTAGGAGGAAGATTTTACCTTGTATACTTCATAACAAACTACATTCAACATTTTGTTAGACTTGTATGCACTTCAAAATTCATCTCTTTTCCATAACACTGCCAAGGATATTCTTTCACTTTAGTCTTCCTGGGACTAAGGCATTCAGCATCCCAACTCCTGGCTGCCTTTCCTCTAGTTTATCTTCATTCAGCTTCATAAAAGCTTCTTTCCCCTTTATTTTATTAAAAAAAAATTCATTCACAGTACATACAACCACCCGGCAATATACTCAGAAAATAATGGGTCATCTCAATATACTGGGAGCCAGTCTCCTCAGAGGGCAGTGGACATTGAACAAACAACCAAAAGGATTCTTATAGTAGAAATAGTCATCATATAGAATTGGTAGAAATAGTCATCCTATAGAATTATGAATTTAAGAGTTCCAGATAATTTGACATCACAAAGCAGAGTAAATTTAGTATCCTTTAAGAACCAGGAAGCCTATAAATTTGAAAGTCTAATCAGAAAAGTATTAATGAATATGAAAGGGCCAGCCACCCAGCGTTAGCCTTTGTTAATATTTTGATGATTTTTTGCAAGATAAGCATATATGCTATATAATATTGCACACATAATATTGTGTATATATATAGAGATATTGTTATATAATATTGCACACGTGTGTATGTGTAGATATATATAGATATATATACATATTTATAATGAATCTTTTGATTAAGATCATAATGCACTTATAATCTTTTAATACAGGCCATTTTAAGCAAACATAAAAATAAAAATAATAGTATAAAGAACATCTATGTTTCCATCACCCATTTTCATAATTATCAATTCATGGCCCATCTTGTTTCATCTGTGTCACACCTACTTCATCCCCCCACATATTATTTTGAAGCAAATCCCAATGTCATATAACATTCACTATATATAATTTTATAGTTTACTTTTTCATTGCTTGTTCTATATCAAACATTTCCTGATGGAATTAATTTTTTTGAAAACATAAGTACAATTGATACATATTGTTACATTGTATGGATATAGTATAATTTATTTAATAATACTCTACTGCTGGAATTCTGGTTTTTTTCCAGTTGTTGATGTTATAAACAATACTGGATTGAGAATATTGGTTCATATTTATTTTAATTTCTGATCATCTGCTTTGAATAGAATTTCTAGAAATGAAGTTGTAAGTATACTGAATGTATTTGAAACCTAGTGTAGCAACTTCTGACTGCTTTAATTTTAATTTTTCAAAAACTTTAATTTTTGATACCTTGTTTGAAAAACAAACAGGAAACTATATAAGGTAGTCTTTATAATTTCTATTCAGATGAAAATATTGCTTCACGAGTGTCCTATAATGAGCTTAATTGATAAGTCTTGTGTTTGTTCTGATTGCTCCACTGACATGCTATTTCCTGTCTCTCTCCCTCTCTTCAGGTTTTCCTATTATTTGAGACAAAACAATATTGAAGTTAGGCCAATTAACAAACAGGAAGCTAAACTCTATGTTGGTTAGGTGACTTACCCATACTCTTATATATAATGAATGATAGGACTCTACTATAGGGATGTTTAGTAGTAAAATCTTATGCATTTAACTACTACATTTTACCTCAAATAACTAGTCTGAAACTTCATATGAGAAAGGGGTCTCTATGGGCTGAGATGGCTAATGTAAGTGGAAATGGTGGATTTTGACGAACGATTGAAATTCAGATAGCCATCCATTAAGCAGTGGTGGTGTGGAGTGGGGTATAGAGATTTATAAAAATACTTCCATGATTCGTTTCTTAGGTGGGAGGGGTTTTCGGGATTGGGAACACGTGTACACCTGTGGCGGATTCATGTTGATGTGTGGCAAAACCAATACAATATTGTAAAGTAAAGAAAAATAATAAATAAATAAATAAAAGAAAAAAAAATACTTCCACGAAAAAGATAGATATTTGGAGTAATAAAGAGACAGACCAGAAATTGACCTTAAAATTCTAAGGTTATTTGAGGCCAGAAACTTTAACAAGTAATTGTTGAGATGCTTCAGTGCATTACAACTTATAAGAAATAAAATGTTCTCTGTTCTTTAAATATTACTCTATATCCTTTACTGCTAAAATGGTTTGGCTTTCACAACTGTGAATTAATAAAGTATTGATTTTACTTAATACTTTTATTGAATGGGCATTTTAAGAAATTGGGTACTACTGTTCTTGAAATAAGTTTGCACCAGTTTAGAACTGCAGAATATTTTAACTTGAGCAATTTAGGACAACTTCAGTGATTACAGAACAGCAAGAATGGTAGGGCATTTAAGTTAGCTCAGTTCTGTGGCTGAACTCCTAAGAGATTCTGGGAGAGATTCAAAGTCCTGTCGAAAGTGCAGGGAAGAGAATCATATAAATGTATAAAGTTCTGTGGATTTAGTGACCTATAAACAATGGTGCTTTCTTTGGGGGGTATATTTAGTGATAGTCCTCTATTCCCATTTTAAAGCAGTGCAAGAATTTCTCCTTTGATAGTTCTGCTTTGCAGTTACCTGTCGAGATGGTGGTTCATGCCCTGAACTAGTAAATAGTATACCTTAAGAAAAATGCAGCTGAGTCTTTCTGTTTATATGAATGGAACTAATTTCACATAAATTTATGTGTTCTTTCTTTGCTCTTCAACCCTCTGTGAAACTTTAGGGTTTGCATTTTTTTGTGAATCTGTCTACTTCTACTATGAGATGCCTATGATTCTTTCTCTGGCATTCTGCTCAACAAGTACATATCCTGAAAGGCTATGTGTGTGCTGAGAAGACTTGAGTTTAACTTAAGGACAACTGGCAGAGAGGGAGCCTTGTTTGGGCCCTCAACTATATAATTTTAAAATAAAGAGATTAGAGAAATGAGGTATAGGGTAAGCAAAAATGTTGCCCATTCTCCTGTCCCTCTGTGTGTATTTCTGCTGCTGCTGCTGCTGCTAAGTCGCTTCAGTCGTGTCCGACTCTGTGCGACCCCATGGACTGCAGCCCACCAGGCTCCTCCATCCATGGGATTTTCTAGGCAAGAGTACTGGAGTGGCTTGCCATTGCCTTCTCCGGTGTGTATTTCTACCAATGTTTATATAATATTGCAATTAGAGTCCACTAGACTACATTAGGAGAAGGTGATGGCACCCCATTCCAGTACGCTTGCCTGGAAAATCCCATGGATGGAGGAGCCTGGTAGGCCGAAGTCCATGGGGTCGCAAAGAGTTGGACACGACTGAGCGACTTCCCTTTCACTTTTCACTTTCATGCATTGGAGAAGGAAATGGCAACCCACTCCAGTGTTCTTGCCTGGAGAATCCCAGGGATGGGGGAGCCTGGTGGGCTGCCGTCTATGGGGTCGCACAGTGTCGGACACGACTGAAGCGACTTAGCAGCAGCAGCAGCAGCAAGGTTGTTTAAGGCAGGCAATCACTTGCCTCCTATTATCTAGACCTGCACTATCCAATTTAGTAGTCAAATATGGTTATTTAAACTTGAAAAATTAAAATTAATTAAAAATTCACTTCTTCAGCTGTACTAGCCATATTTCAAGCACAAAAACAGTGGCTTTGTTGTTGGTGACGGTGTTTAGTCACTAACTCTGGCAACTCCGTGGACTACAGCCTACCAGGCTATATAGTTGATGGACTATAGGCCACCAGGCTCCTCTGTGCATGGGATTTCCCAGGCAAGAATACTGGAGTGGGTTGCCATTTCCTTCTCCAGGGGATCTTCCCCACCCAGGGATCAAACCCATGTCTCCTGCATTGGCAGGTGGGTTCTTTATGATGGCACCCCATTCCAGTACGCTTGCCTGGAAAATCCCATGGATGGAGGAGCCTGGTAGGCCGAAGTCCATGGGGTCGCAAAGAGTTGGACACGACTGAGCGACTTCCCTTTCACTTTTCACTTTCATGCATTGGAGAAGGAAATGGCAACCCACTCCAGTGTTCTTGCCTGGAGAATCCCAGGGATGGGGGAGCCTGGTGGGCTGCCGTCTATGGGGTCACACAGAGTCGGACACGACTGAAGTGACTTAGCAGCAGCAGACTACATTATTTGGAGAAAAAAGTCAATTGGTATAATTTCCTATGATCATTGTTTTAAAGGAACTTATATATCTGAACCTGAGTGAGGTCCATTTGAAAAATAGGTCCAAATTTTTTCATATTGTCAAATTCCTACATAGAGGACATTATAGCTCCATCTGGGAACATTAAATTTTTTCTTTGGTGTTATTATCAAGGCATTATGGCTTCTTTATGAATCAGAGTCGCATGAAAACTCAAACAATGGTAGATTTGTGACTGAAATCAGCACTTAGGCATTCTGTTGTATTGACTTTAATGGAAGTTAAAAGCAAGTTATGTAGTTGCTGACACATGAGCTAATATCCCTTTAGTAACTATAGCTTTCTATTTCTAGAGTTCACTTCTTATGTGGAGCATATTTTTACTGCTTGTATTATTCTTTAATAAGCTTAGACAGTCCTTATATTAAACTTTATTTACTCAATCTCCAAAGTTTGTCCAAGAACTAGAATGATAAACTTAATCTCAGCAATTTTACAATTAGTGTATTAACTTAAGTACTATTTTTGGTATCCCTGTGCTCTGCAAGTCATCTGGGTAATGTGTTTCCTTTTGTAGGATTTTATCAGAGCATAGCAATTGGAACACAAAATAAACATTAACAGACTTTTCCTTGTGCTTGCATTTTGTCACAAGGAAAACTTTTCTCATTTGCTGTTTTTATCCTTTTAATAGATTTGAGAGAATAGCATTGAAGCATGTATATTACTATATGTGAAATAGATCACCAGTCCACGTTTGATGCATGAAACAGGGTACTCAAAGCTGGTGCACTGGGACAACCCTAAGGGATGGGGTGGGGCTGGGGGATACATGTACACCCATGGCTGATTCATGTCAATGTATGGCAAAAACCACTACAATACTGTAAAGTAATTAGGCTCCAATTAAAAGAATTTAATTAATAAAAAAACGTACTCCTTAAAATGAGTGGAATTAAAGATTTTGTATTTTAAAGGAACAATGTGCCAATATGAAGAGAAACACTTATCCAAATAGATTCTCTTCAAGGATAATTTTTAATTTTTGTGAAGTGTGCACTCTGAAAAAAGGAGGTTCTGTATTTTCAGCTTTTTCTTGACAAATACTGGTGTTGTAAATTATCCAGCTGTTCTTCCTCTGTATGGATTTTGTAGTACTCAGAGCGATTTATAGGTCTAGAGTGCAGCTGCTGAAAGTCATTTATTCTCAGTTCTGTATTAAATCCATCGTATTCAAATACATTAGCATTCAGTACAAAACTCAAGGGCTTAAGACATTTCTTCCCTCCTGAGTTGCTGTCCTGCAAATGTTTGTAGACTACACTGAAACAGCATCTAGAAATTACTGAGTTGATACATACTTTCAGAAGGGCCCCTTTTAGTATTTCTATTTAGAGTATTTGAAATCCACTCATTTATTGATACAAAAGAAACAGTCAAAATGAGTCTCCCTGTCAACATTAACAGATTGGTAATACTAATGTGCTTACTTTGACAAATTAGGACTTCAACTTGGTCTGCTCATTTGCTGTTCCTACCATATGTCTACTATTCAGATATGTTCATGTTTCAGAAACTTCATTAATTGCAGTTTTTTTTTTTTTTTGAAGAGCACCTGTTTGAAAATAAGTAAGGAAATTTTCACATTTACTTTAGTTCTTTCTTTTCTACCTGAAGACATTTATTCCTCCTTTAGGTGAATAGGGAGCATTTTAACCAAAGGTATAAATATAGAGTTTATATAGATCCTTGTGTGTTACTTCAGGGCTTCCCAGGTGGCACCGTGGTAAAGCATACCCCTGCTGGTGCAGGAGATGCAAGAGATGTGGGTTAGATCCCTGTGTTGGGAATAGCCCCTGGAGTAGGAAATGGCAACCCATTCCAGTATTCTTGCCTGGAAAATTTCATGAAAAGAGGAGTCTGGCAAGTTACAGTCCATCGGTCTTCAAGAACTGGACTCAACTGAGCCCACAGTTACTTGCTGTGTTACTTGCTTATTCTATTTTATTTTTTACAACACTCATGTTGTTGGCAAAATACTAATGCACGTTTGAAACATACTCGGTGCTTGAGAATGAAGATATTTCTCAAAAATTTATTTCAAGATAACTATATAGACAATGTGACTTTCTCCATATTATTTATTAATGTTAAGGCTTGGCTCTTATTTCTTCTCTTTTATCCTTACTATGTATATTTTCAGATTAACTGTACATTTTTCTTAATATTATTCTAGACAGGTCACTTGTTTCTCAAAAACTTTTAAGGACTCCAAAATTTTTGTTATATGAATTTTAAAATGGTTAACTTGATTCTCAAAGAAACCTATGATCTGGTCCCAAAAGTTTTCTTTCTTTCTTTATTACCAATTCTTTTCTCCTGAGTTATGATCCAACCTGATGTTCAAGCTGGCTTTAGAAAAGGCAGAGGAACCAGAGATCAAATTGCCAACATCCGCTGGATCATGGAAAAAGCAAGAGAGTTCCAGAAAAACATCTACTTCTGCTTTATCGACTATGCCAAAGCCTTTGACTGTGTGGATCACAATAAACTGTGGAAAATTCTGAAAGAGATGGGAATACCAGACCACCTAACCTGCCTCTTGAGAAATCTGTATGCAGGTCAGGAAGCAACAGTTAGAACTGGACGTGGAACAACAGACTGGTTCCAAATAGGAAAAGGAGTGCGTCAAGGCTGTATATTGTCACCCTGCTTATTTAACTTATATGCAGAGTACATCATGAGAAAACAACAACGTGCAGGGTTTGTTTAGAATGATGAAGACTTTTGCTGCACCATTCACTCTTATTCATGTTTCCAAATCACTCAGAATAAGATGTTTAGGCTCTATTAATGCAATTCTGGTTCCGGGATTGGTTCTCTGGAACCAGGAACCAGAGATCAAATTGCCAACATCTGTTAGATCATAGAAAAAGCAAGAGAATTCCAGAAAAACATCTACTTCTGCTTTATTGATTATGCCAAAGACTTTGACAGTGTAGATCACAACAAACTGGAAAATTCTTCAAGAGATGGGAATACCAGACCACCTCACCTGCTTCCTGAGAAATCTGTATGCAGGTCGAGAAGCAAGTTAGAACTGGGCATGGAACAACAGACTGGCTCCAAATAGGGAAAGGAGTACATCAAGGCTATATATTTTCAGCTGGCTTATTTAGCTTATATGCAGAGTATATCATGCAAAATGCTGGGCTGGATGAAGCACAAGCTGGAATCAAGATTGCCAGGAGAAATATCACTCAGTCGGTGAAGGATCCTCCTGCCATGCGGGAGACCTGGGTTCGATCCCTGGGTTGGGAAGATCCCCTGGAGGAGGAATTGGCAACCCACTCCAGTATTCTTGCCTGGGAAATCCCATGGATGGAGGAGCTTGGAGGGCTACAGTCCATGGGGTAGAAAAGAGTCAGACACGAGTGAGTGATTAATCACACATTCTAAACAGAACTGATTTCCAATCTGAAACTCTATTCTGAGTGATACAGTCCACCGGAGGTCAGAGTCTAGAACCTTAACTCATCCAGGGTCTCTAAAGATAGCCTTCTCTTGCCTTTTTTTCTCAGAAAGCTGTGTGATGATGTGTTTCTTCAAATAGCAGAATACATTGAGCTTCCCTGTCAGTCTAGTTGGTAGGACCCTGTGCTTCCCACTGCTGGGGGCTCGAGTTCGATCCCTGGTCAGGGAACTAAGATCCCACAAGCCATGTGTCTCGGCCAAAAACCAAAAAAGCAGAATCCTTAATGAATGGAAAGACCTGCTTTCCAAGAAGCAGTGGACTTCACAGAACATAGCCAGAGCCACCGAGTCTCCCATGAATCCCGGACAAAGACTGGGACAGAAGAGGATGTTCAAGAGAGATATTTAGGGGAAAAAAAAAATAAGTAAACAAAAAAGAAATGGAGCATTTCGTCATTTGCACATGCTCATGGGCTGCCCAGTTGGACAAATGATGCTTTAGAAAAGGGTATCCACCTGCATGCACCCTCAAACTTTGACTGTATTATTTTTTCGTTGAGAAAAATTTCGTTTCAACAAGGAAAGACTTAGTGTTGTCTTTTTTTAAAATGTTTATTTGTTTTATTTATTTATTTATTTTGGCTGGGCTGAGACTTGGCTGCGTGTGTTACTGCACACGGCCTTTGCTTTAGTTGTAGCGAGCAGGGTCTGTTCCTCTTGGCTGTTCACAGGTTTCTCATTATGGTGGACTCTCTTTTTATGGAGCACAGTTCAGTTCAGTTCAGTTCAGTTCAGTCACTCAGTCGTGTCCGACTCTTTGCGACCCCATGAATTGCAGCACGCCAGGCCTCCCTGTTCATCACCAACTCCCGGAGTTCACTCAGACTTTCGTCCATCGAGTCCGTGATGCCATCCAGCCATCACAGGCTCAGTAATTATAGCACAGGGGCTTTCTTGCCTCAAGGCATATGGGATCTTCCCGGACCAGGGATCGAACCCGTGTCTCTTGCATTGGCAGATGGATTTTTAACCATTGCTTCATCACGGAAGTTACCCCCGTTGTCTTAAAAGCCAAACTGCTAGTATTGTTTGAGGACCAACAGCAACCTCAAACAGCTAATTCCTGCCTCAGGGTCCTCCCACTCCCGCACAAGCATGCCTGTCCCGAGAGGAGGGTTTCTAGTAAAGACAGTCCTGGAGATGGGCATCCTTTTTTTTCTTTTTCTTTTGGAGGGGAAGCATTTAGAAAAATGAACAATAGGTCCATAGCAAACACGAATACGAAGTTCTGAGGCTGTTAAACTCTCTCCAGTTAAAACAGATCATTCAAAAGAGGAGAGATTTTTAGACAGCCAATGGGAATTTGCTATATGTCTCAGGAAACTCAAACTCTAGACTCTGTATCAACCTAGAGGCATGGGATGGGGAGGGAGGTTCAAAAGAGAGGGGATATATGTACACCTGTGGCTGACTCATGTTGAGGTTTGACAGAAAACAGCAAAATTCTGCAAAGCAATTATCTTTCAAAAAATATATATATATTTTTTAAAGGAGATTTTTGTTAGACTCCAGAGCTTGGTTCAAGAGTGCCCATTAATTGCACAGGGACAGTGATGTTTGTAGTGGAGAATGATAAAAGCTAAAGAGTGTCTGTAACTGTTCTGGGAAGTTTAGACAGCAGAGGCAAAGAGGATGGATACTGTCTACGTATGATGTAGACATTTTCTATCTGCTGTTGTACCTTCCTAGGTAGCTGTTCTGCATACAATGTAGAGTCATTTATGCATGTTCTAGCTGAAAATCATGTATCAAGAAAATGTAGCGGGGCCTTCTGAGGTGGCTTGGTGGCCAAGAATCCACCTACCAGTGCAGGAGACAGGGGTTCGATCCCTGATAGGGGAAGATCCCGTGCGCCGCAGGGCAACTAACCCCATGAACCACCAATACCAAACCTATACTCTGTTGCCCGGGGCCAGCAAATATGGAGCCCACAAGCCCTAGATCCCTTGCTCCAGGAGAGAAACCACCCCAGGGAGAAAGCCAGGCACCACAATTAGAGAGTGGCCCCTGCTCACTGCAGCTAGAGAAAAGCCCGCTCAGCAACAGAGACCCAGGACAGCCAGAAACAATATATACAATTAAGAAAAAGAGAGAGAAAGAGAAAGTAGGAAAGCATTTTTTTTTAGAGCTATGTGGGGAAGGATAGACAGATTGGGAGTTTGCGAGTGACACATAGACACTGCTCTATTTAAAAGAGATAACCCACAAGGACCTAGCGTTAAATAAAAAAATTTTTTTTGATGGAGCATATTTTAAGAAGCAAAGCTGAGACACGCCTGGAAATCTTTCTGCCTCCAAGGCAGGTGTGGTGGGTTGGGGAGAAAAGGGGTTGAACCTTGGGGCTCACATTTGTGGTGTCCTGTTATTGCTGCTGCTTAAATAATATTTATAGTTTCCCTTTTAAGACAGCGTATGCGTATTTGTGTTGAAATGAGATTTTCCCTAAAAAAAAAAAAAAAGAATAAAATAAGGCCCAGGTTTCATGAGATTTTTTTACGTGTAAGCAGAGACCCTGGGTCCAAGTATCAGTGGCCGGTTGGGCAGCCCATTCGAATCTCCTGCAGGATCTGATATTTACAAACACCTGGTCTTCTGCCCCTCCCCACCCCTGGAGATGCTTGACCACGTGGATCTGGAGTGGAGCCTGGACCGGGGGGGTTTCTCAGTTCTCCCGCAGGAGTCTAGTACAGAGCTGAGTCTCACAACCAGAACTATAGTACACAGTTTCCTGCTGATTCAAAAATCACATCCCAGGTTCCCTTCACCGAGGTACAGCTGCTGCTGCTGCTAAGTCACTTCAGTCGTGTCCGACTCTGTGTGACCCCATAGACGGCAGCCCACCAGGCTCCCCCGTCCCTGGGATTCTCTAGGAAAGAACACTGGAGTCGGTTGCCATTTCCTTCTCCAATGCATGAATGTGAAAGATGAAAGGGAAGTCGCTCAGTCGTATCCGACTCTTCGTGAGCCCATGGACTGCAGCCTACCAGGCTCCTCTGTCTATGGGATTTTCCAGGCAAGAGTACTGGAGTGGGGTGCCATTGCCTTCTCCACCGAGGTACAGACTTACCCTTAAAAGATAAAAATGAGGGTGTACAGCACATGCCCGCTGGCTCTCTATTTTACATTTGGTAATGTAAGTTTCCCTGCTTACTCTCCATGCATCTCACTCTCCCGATGTCCATAAGTCTATTCTCTGTCTGTTTCTCCATTGTTGCCCTGTAAATAAATTCTTCAGTACCATTTTTGTAGATTCTGTAGATATGTGTTAAAATACGGTATTTATCTTTCTCTTTCTGACTCACTTCACTCTGTATTATAGGCTCCAGGTTTATCCGCCTCATCAGAATTGACTCAAATGCCTTCCTTTTTATGGCTGAGTAATATTCCAGTGTGTATGTGTACCCCCAACTTGGAACTCAAACGGGGGCTCTGGATCAACCTAGAGGGGTGAGGTGGGGCGGGAGATGGGAGGGAGGTTTAAGAGGGAGAGGATATATGTACACCTATGGCCGATTCATGTTGAGGTTTGACAGAAAGCAGCAAAATTTTGTCAGGCAGCTATCCTTCAATTAAAAAAAATGAAATACGTTAAAGAGCAAGAAAGAGAGAGGGACTTAAAATCCAAAGCCTTAGTTTAAATCTGGAACTTACACCGTATTAACTGTATAATACTGATTCATTTAATATCTCTTTTCTTCAATTTTTTCACCTGTTAAAAGGAGGGTGAAGTACGACTGTATTTGGGGTTACTGTGAAGATTACATCATTTTAAACCTTAAAAAAAAAAAAAAATGAACTGAACTGATGATCCAACCAAAATGACTTGCTGGACTGACATGTGCCACACTTTCCTTTTTACATTCTTTACTGATATTACTATTTTGCTCCCATATAATTATCTTTCCTCTGGCTTAATATGTTCAGTTTGCGCCTATATTCAAAGACCATCTGCTCCATGGTCCTCTGAATTAAAAGTAATTTTTGTTTCTCTTCCCCTTTTCTATCTCTTTTATGCCGTTATAATTTTTTACTTTATTATGGTAATTGCTATGCATATCTCATGTCCTTTTTTGTTCTTCTTGTTTCGTCGCTAAGTCATGTCTGACCTTTTGTGACCCTCATGGACTGTAGCCTGTCAGACTCCTCTGTCTAGGGGACTCTCCAGGCAAGAATACTGGAGTGGATTGCCATTTTCTTCTCCAGGGCATCTTCCCAACTCAGGGATTGACTTGGCATCTCTTGCATTGGCAGGTGGATTCTTTACCACTTGAGCCACCAGGGAAGCCCTTATGTGCCTTACAAGATTATAAATTCCTGGATCATGGAGACTGAAATAGTTTAACTTTTATTTCCTACAAAAGTTAAGGCAATCTTACATACATATATGATAGTTGTTTAATTAATATTTATTGTGTTTAACTGGAATTTGTGGTTAAGTTAATAAAATACTTATTTAAATGAAGATAAGTATAAACTCTTTAGTGTTTTTGAAAAATGATTCTGAGATGTGCATTACTCAGCCTTAGTAAGTGTAGTATTGCATATTGAAAGTACTTTATTTTTTAATTAATTAATTTGTTTTAATTGGAGGATGATTACTTTGTTAATATTGTGGTGGTTTTTGCCATACATACAGCATGAATCAGCTATGGGTGCACATAAGGCCCCCCTTCCTGAATCCCCTCCTACTTCCCTCCCCACCCTATCCCTCTGGGTTGTCCCAGAGCCCTGGCTTTGAGTGCCTTGCTTCATGCATCAAAGTTGCACTGGTCATCTATTTTACATTTGGTAATATACATGCATCAGTGTTATTGTTTCATATCATCCCACCCTTGTCTTCTCCTGCATAGTCCAAAGGTCTGTTCTTTATATCTGTGTCTCTTTTGCATATAGGATTGCATATAGTTTTGCATATAGGATTGTCATTACTGTCTTTCTGATTTCCATACATATGCATTAATATACTGTATTAGTGTTTCTCTTTCTGACTTACTTCACTCTGTATAATAGGCTCGTTTCATCCACCTCATTAGAACTGACTCAAGTGTGTTCCTTTTTATAGCTGAGTACTATTCCATTGTGTATATGTACCACATCTTCATCCATTCATCTGCTGATGGATATCTAAGTTGCTTCCATGTCCTAGCTATTGTAAACAGTGCTGCAATGAACATTGGGGTACGTGCGTCTCTTTCAATTCTCGTTTTCGGTGTGTACGCACAGGAGTGGGATTGCTGAGTCATATGGCAGTTCTATTTCCAGTTCTTTAAGGAATCTCCACATTGTTCTCCATAGTGGCATTACCAATTTGCATTCCCACCAACAGTGTAAAAGGGTTCCCTTTCTTCACACCCTCACCAGCATTTATTGTTTGTAGACTTTTTGATTGCGGGCATTCTGACCAGCATGAAATGATACCTCATTGTGGTTTTGATTTGCATTTCTCTAATAATGAGTGATGTTGAGCATCTTTTCATGTGTTTGTTAGCCATCTGTATGTATTCTTTGGAGAAATGTCTGTTTAGGTCTTTTTCCCACTTTTTGGGTTGTTTGTTTTTCTGGCATTGAGTTATATGAGCTGCTTGTATATTTTGAAAATGAATCCTTTGTCAGTTATTTCATTTGCTATTACTTTTTACCTTTCTAAGGGTTGTCTTTTCACCTTACTTGTAGTTTCCTTTGCTGTGCAAAAGCTTTTAAGCTTAGTCAGGTCCCACTTGTTTACTTTTGTTTTTATTTCCATTACTCTAGGAGGTGGGTCATAGAGGATTTTTCTTTGATTTATGTCACTGAGTGTTCTGCCTATGTTTTCCTCTAAGAGTTTTCTAGTTTCTGGTCTTACATGTAGGTGTTTAATCCATTTTGAGTTTGTCTTTCTATATGGTGTTAAGAAGTGTTCTAATTTCATTCTTTTAAATGCAGCTGTCCCCTTTTTTTCCAGCACCATTTACCGAAGAGGCTGTCTTTGCCCCATTGTATATTCTTGCCTTCCTTGTCAAAAATTAGGTACCCATAGGTGCATGGGTTTATTTCTGGGCTTTCTATCTTGTTCTGTTGGTCTATATTTCTCTTTTTGTGCCAGTACTATACTGTCTTGATGACTGTAGATTTGTAGTATAATCTGAAGTCAGGAAGGTTGATTCTTCCAGCTCCATACTTCTTTCTCAAGACTGCTTTGGCTATTTGGGGTCTTTTGAGTTTCCATATGAATTGTGAAATTTTTTGTTGTAGTTCTGTGAAAAAATGCCATTGGTAATTTGATAGGGATCACATTGAATCTGTAGATTGCATTGGTAGTATAGTCATTTTCACAATATTGATTCTTCCTACCCAGGAACATGGAATATCTCTTCATCTGCTTATGACATCTTTGATTGAATCTTTCGTTAGTCTTATAATTTTCTGTATACAGTTCTTTTGTCTCCTTCAGTCTGTTCAGTTCAGTTCAGTCGCTCAGTCTTGTCCGATTCTTTGTGACCCCATGAACTGCAGCATACCAGGCCTCCCTGTCCATCACCAACTCCCGGAGTTCACTCAAACTCACGTCCATCGAGTTGGTGATGCCATTCAGCCATCTCATCCTCTGTCGTCCCCTTTTCCTCCTGCTCCCAATCCCTCCCAGCATCAGAGTCTTTTCCAATGAGTCAACTCTTCACATGAGGTGGCCAAAGTACTGGAGTTTCAGCTTCAGCATCATTCCTTCCAAAGAACACCCAGGGCCGATCTCCTTTAGAATGGACTGGTTGGATCTCCTTGCAGTCCAAGGGACTCTCAAGAGTCTTCTCCAACACCACAGTTCAAAAGCATCAATTATTCAGCGCTCAGTTTTCTTCACAGTCCAACTCTCACATCCATACATGACCACTGGAAAAACCATAGCCTTGACTAGATGGACCTTTGTTGGCAAAGTAATGTCTCTGCTTTTGAATATGCTACACTTCCCAATTATTCTTAGCCTTTTAAAAAGCCTTCTGTTGGTTTCTTGGATACTTAACTCTATGTTTGTAAGTGTTAAAACTGTTTTTTTTTTTTTTTCATTTATCTTTTATCAAAATAATATGGTAAAAGTCAAATAATGCTGTATTGAAGAATGACAGATGCATGTCCCAAACTTCTTATCTTCTGGTTCTCATGTATCTGAGACAACTACTTTAAATCTTTTAACTTTTCTAGTATATATACACATTTTTAAATATCACACAGCGTACTATTTTTGTTGACTTTTCAATATTAGATCTCTACTGACTTCCTTTTAGAGAAGATTAGGATTTTCTTAACAGTTTTATAAACACACACATACAGATCTTCCTCTTATTTTGACAGCATTGTTTCAGTTTTTGGTTCAGCCATTATCAAGTGATTATGTTATAATGACTATATAAATGTTTTTTACTCTGAGCCATATAGGGTAATAGGTTTACAATTTGTTCCTGTATAAATTTTGGGTTTTTTTCAAAGTTAATTATTTTTATTTGTTTGGTTATTCGTATACCTACTAATTCAGACTCAGATTTTTTGAATAGTCTGAATCTCTATCAGTGTGATCAGCTATATCATAATGTCAGAATTGACTAGATTATCTGAAGTAAGAAACATAATCCAAATCTCTTTGGCTTTCAACAACAGAAATTTAGTTCTTAATCACAATAGTTTTTCATTGTAGTCACCACTAGACCTGTCCATACTATCTTCCTTGGAAGATTCAGAATGCTGGAGCAAATGTCAGAGGAAAAAAAAATGTAAACCACATGCTTGCTTTTAAAGTTTCTGTGAAACATTACATTGAAACCCATTTAATTACTTGCCAAAATGAAATCAATAGCAAATAGCCTGCCATTGATGGGGCTGGGAAGAAAAAAATTCTGATGCTAGGAGAAGGTTAGAGAATATTTTTAAACAATATAGTTTACCATGTGCATTGGGTAAAATGTTAAGTTCAATTTTTCATGCTCCTTATTGTTTTCTACTTTTTTCTTTTTCTACAGCATCCCATTTCTATATTATGACTGTCACTTTAAACTCTTTATATATCTTCCTGATTATACTGATGAATATTTTTTGATGACTTTTTAATGTTTCTAGCATATATCACTTTTTTCCAGGTTTTTTTTTTTTCTTCTTTGTTTATTTTGGTCTGTGTTTCACGTTGGAGACTTTCATCAAGTGTTTGATGTTTCTTTGGTCTATATTTGAATGAGGCATTAAAAAAGATGATGTGAGGATCTGTTTCTATGTCTTATTTATTGACCTACTTCATTTTGGAATCTTTTGGGAGTTGGAGAATCTCAAGCCTGAGAACAAAAATATTTTTCTCAGGGCAGTTCAGTGTTTTCAGGGAAGTAATTTTTCATTTTTTGTGTGTGGAAGATGCTGGTTCCCAACTTTTTGCATTTGATGAGATAGAGGATGCTAGGGGGAGAGTCTTGTGACTTAGTACATGGACTTTTAATTAATCCATCTATTTCTACCTTCAATCTCACTGTTACTCTTTTTAGTACCTGAGGTCTCTGGGTATTGACTTCTATAGTTAAATTTCTCCCATGAAAATTATAGCACTCTCTTGGTGCTAATATCCAATTCAGGGGATGGGAGAGAGGTATATGTGGATATTCTATGTTCCACGATGAGAGATTTTGAATCTTGAGCCTCTCTAAGGGTTCTATGAAATGAATCAGCTCTTTTTTGATCTTTATTCTCCTCTTTAAGCTATACCTTTTTCCTTTTTGTTAAGCACACTATCTGTCTTTCATTGCATCCTCTCCCCTCATTTATTGAAAATCTCACTCAACAATGCCTTTTATTTTCTTTGTTTGTGCTCCCTTTACTGTTTTAGTGCAACTGGAGGGAGAGAGGAGATAAAAATGTTATGATCAAATTACCACAAATTTGTTGGTAGAATTTCAAAATGATGGAATATGGGCCATTAACAGATCATAGTTGAGACTTTGGCAGAAACACTGAGGATGAATGGTTGAGTCTAATTTTAGAAGATGGAAATATGGAGATAGCTGTCCAGGTTCTAAAAGCAAGACTGAGAGGGACTTGTACATGGTATGGCAAGTAGACCAGAAGAGCTGGTCAACAGGGTTTGGAAGAATATGTAGAGAGCTTTCAAAGCTAGATTACAGTGTTTTAATGTTATTTTTTTAAAGTGTACATAAATTCTATTAGAGTTGTAGCTGCTTTTAAAAATTTATCCTGAATTGTTATATCTGATTATTACCTTCAAAATAGTAGAATTGGATTTTCCAGTCTTTTAAAAAAGATTTTTTATATTTACTTATTTTGGAAATGCTGCATTACAACATTGTGTAAGGGTACCTCACTGGTAGGAAATTTAGGACGTAAGTTGTGTTTTGTTAATAACTTCCTTTTTGTCCTTGCTGGGTTAATTTATCAGAGGGTGAATTCTATTTCTAAAATTTCATGAAACTAGACAGTTATGTTATCTATAATGAGAAGAAGATAGGAGAGAATAAACACGTGAAGGATAAAGCCAGCCAGGTGAAAACTAAAATTTGCAAAATGGAGGAAGTTCCCAAGGACCTGGCATTAAGCAAATGTTTCAAATCCATAACTATTATGGATTTTGGAAACACATTGAGTCTTTGGAGGCAGTGACTTGGAATTTGAATCATGATTCTTCCACTAGCTAACTGGACACGTTACTTAATTTCTTTGTGTCTTAGTTTCCTAACTATAAAACAGGTTATTACCTGTTTACCTCATTTAGCTGTTTAGAGGATAAAATGAGATAATGAACCTGGAACATAGTCAGCCCTTATTTATCATTACAGCTTAAAAAATTAATAGTGAATTTTATTCTGAGGCACATAGAATATGGTTTTAACAATCAGGTGACTTAAGTTTGAATTCCACTTCTTTTCCTTATTAGCAGCATGACTTTGGGCTAATTGTTGACCTTTTCTGAGCTTATTTCCTTCTCTTAAAAATTGATCTATCTGAATCAAATATATTAAATGAAATAAAACATGTTAGATTCCTTATCCATAGTAGGTCCTTAATAAACTGCAGTGATTATTAATTTTTTATATTTCCTGAATATAAAATTTATAATATAAAATCTTCTATTCAGTCCTTGTTCAAATATTTGTTTTTTTGTTAAAAACTACTCTAGCAGATATACACAGCAAAAAAAAAAAAAGCTGACATTACCATATTGCTTTATTGTCTGATACATTTTTTTTATTGCAGTCTAGTCCCAGTAGTTTTGTGACTTAAATATAAATTTCATCTCATCAGTGTTGCTTCATTTATTGAAGCTGAGGTTCTCATTCCCTATGGTAGATGTCCTTTTCTGCTCTGATTTGCTAGTTGTTCATCAGTGACAGCTAAATTGTCACAACTCTTGGCCCTGCCAACAGTGGAAGTGTGTATAAATCCCCAGAGTCTAGGATGTGAATCATCTGGCATTTTATAGAATTTCACATCTGGTTCTTCTTTTTTAACCTGCATATCCTTTCCCTGGCATAGATTGAAGTGGTTATGAACAACATTCTTACCAACACTAAGCAGGCAGGCTGGAAAGCAGAAGATCCAGGTCTTTCAGTTGCCCTCTAAATCCTCCCTTGAAGGATGAGGTGTTTTTCCTTTTTTTTTTTTTTTTAATGAAGAGGTGCTTGTGAAGAATGAAGACTAACATCTGCACTTGTTAATATACCTTTTGGACTTTAATACTGAAGGTAAAGATTCTACACAATTCTCCATACTACAAATCAATGCATTAGTAACTTTTCTCCACCTCTGACTTATATCTCTCACAACAGTGCTGAGACATCCAGAAAGTTGTTGAAAGTGGTGTTTATGATGCTATAATAAAAGTATACCCAATCACAATAGTACTAGGTCTGAAATCAATGCAGTTCCATCAGGTTTTAAATTAGAGTGTTCTTTCAGGCTTCTGGGAGGTGATAAAACTGACGACTGAAGTAAGAGCTCATTTGAGGAAGGAGGGTACCATGGCCTGGCAGCAATGGTTGACTAGTCTGAATAAACACTCTAGCCACTGCTTATTATGTCATGTTGGGTGCTTGCCATATGGCATTGCTAACCTCTGTGGACTTAGTTTTATCCAAATTCATATGTTGTGGCATCAAGTGTTCTCCCGTCCTCCCAACCAGGCAATTTGTGTAAGCATAAGATGTTAATTACTTGAACTTGTACAGTTCTTTCTTTGAAAATATTTTCCCCTCAAAGACATATTTAAAGAACCTTGGAGTCTGTCATTTCAGATAGAGCAGTAATTTACTGTGATACCCGCCTTGGCTGATTACCATTGCTATTTTTACTTGTTCTTTTTATTATTTTGCACTATCATTTTTAGCATTATCTCTGCTTTTGTGAATTAATTTTTTCCTGACAAATTTTAAATCATTGTAGGCTTTATAATCTTGTTTAATTTGTGTTTCTTTCTGCCTCTGGTAGGGACATTTCTTTCCTTAAGATCCACAGGAACTCTTGTGAAACCACAGTGGGAATGTGAGTTGTTTGTTTTATTTTTAAAAGCAGTTATGCTTTTGTGGTTTGTGGGCATATAAACTTTTCTGACATTCATATATACTGTCAACATTTTATATTCTAAATTTCCTTTGTAAGATATCCTTATAATTTATTCTATCTTGAGATAGTTCCTATTTCCCATTAATGTAAGCTAGAGAATCACATGGTCAGTAGTAATAAGCTTTCCTCTCATCTTAAAATCTACATTATTATCTCAGGTTAGCTCCAGAGCCAGTTGACGTTCTTTTTGAGTGGGTGTTCTGCTTTATGGCTTTTGAAAGTAGTCCTGGAAAGGTTAAGAATACCACCTCTTTTAATCTTTCAGGTATAGCAATTTTATTAAATAGTAGGTATTAGGTTGGGTAAAGTCTTTTTTTGTTTACTATGGGAATTAAATTTCTTAAGTGACAATTTGGTGTTATTTTTCTATTACTTGTGAAAATTTGTGATTTTTAGAAATGATCATTGTCTATTTTCTTCCTTCTTTCTCTTTTTCTTCTTTTCCATATATTTGTAATCTAAATAGATATGAGATTATTGTCACTTTGATTGGGGCTTAGTGATTTCTACCCCCTTTCTTTCCTCAACTCAATTTCAGACCCTTTGACTATTGATTACATCCTGACTCTTGTTTCTTTATCTCTTAAGTACAAATAATATTGTACTATTACACTATTGAAATGCATTGAGTACTATAAGTGAGGTAATTTACATAAAACTCTTAAAACAATGCCTGACACATAGTAAATGTTATATTCAGTTCAGTTCAGTCACTCAGTTGTGTCCAACTCTTTGCAACCCCATGAATTGCAGCACGCCAGGCCTCCCTGTCCATCACCAACCCCCAGAGTTCACTCAAACTCACATCCATCGAGTTGGTGATGCCATCCAGCCATCTCATCCTCTGTCATCCCCTTTTCCTCCTGCCCCCAGTCCCTCCTAGAGAGTCCTTTCCGATGAGTCAACTCTTCGCATGAGGTGGCCAAAGTACTGGAGTTTCAGCTTCAGCATCATTCCTTCCAAAGAACACCCAGGACTGATCTCCTTTAGAATGGACTGGTTGGATCTCCTTGCAGTCCAAGGGACTCTCAAGAGTCTTTTCCAACACCACAGTTCAAAAGCATCAATTCTTTGGTGCTCAGCTTTCTTCATAGTCCAACTCTCACATCCACACATGACTACTGGAAAAACCATAGCCTTGACTAGATGGACCTGTGTTGACTATTAGTTGACTTTTTGAAGGCCTATATATTTTGTTCAAATAAAACTCTGTGTAGCTGGGTAGGTAAGGAAAAAAAGCATGAAACAGGCAGCATTATTGAAAATGTGGCATATCCCTCTGATTTCTCTTTTCTGAATTATTTTTTCTATTCCAATTACCCCTGCTGACCATGAAGAGTACTATACCTTTGAGATTTTTATGTGAATAGAGAAAATGAAAATATTCTGAATAAATGTAGATATTTGGAATGACAGCCACTTTGTGCTATAGAAATGATCTGATTCAGAGAACAGCCATAGATTTTTAAGATGCTTTATATTCATAAATCTGGTTATGTTATTCAATATGGTTCTAAGCCAGAACTAATGAGAAAGCACACCTCTGTCTCCTCCTTCCTCTGCTTTATTATGCATTATATAATCAGCCTTCACATTAAGATGCCTTAATTTGTTAGTCATTGCAAAATGCCTCCCTCTTGGCACCTACAGTGTTGATATTTCTGACGTTCAGTTTTCCAAATGTTATTTTTGAAGATCATTTACATATTTTTCAAGTTTCATGGTTAATTTTTAGACCTTTTAACGACTTGAACTCAGTTAAATGCAGCAGTATTCTTAGCATTTCTGTCCCTCTTGATTTTAAAGCTTTGCCTTGCTTTAAGTTTAGGGAGATTTTGAACGTTTTCTGAGAACATTTTAAATCTCATCATTCCAATGCCTCTGCTTTCCAGTGTGAGCTATGTTTGTATATATAAACACTGTTATCAAGGTCAACCTTAGGGAAATTTTGGAACATAGGCAACTCACTTCTTATTAAAAACCATCTCCTAAACTGACTTATAGACAGGTTGATCATATGTGTGATCACTGACCTTCCTCTTTATCAGAGCACTTGATGTTTTAAATTTCTTTTGTCAAATAAAGAGCTGTATTTATCAGTGGCAATCACATAATATGTTGTGATTCAATGTTATCCTGTAATGTTTGAATTTCAAAGGTGACATTATGAGAAAGTACTTCTTAACTAATGGAATTAAGAATGAAAGTGCAGGCACTGGATGTGAGAGATATTTTGGAGTTAGAGGACTTTCTGGGACCTGTCAAATCACAGCCACTATCTTTTCTGTATTTAAAGTCATTCCTAAAAATTATTTTCTGGATAAAATATTTTGCATTTGTTGTCAAATTTATCTAATAGGACTACTTACAAAGGGAAAGCTAATTGTAAAGCAGCAGCAAATGCCGTATTTAGCCAATCTGTATTCAAGCCTTCCATTTTGCACTCCTTAC
Organism: Cephalophus harveyi; assembly: GCA_006410635.1. Lineage (NCBI taxonomy): Eukaryota > Metazoa > Chordata > Mammalia > Artiodactyla > Bovidae > Cephalophus > Cephalophus harveyi. The sequence continues at coordinate 482,008 of SJYT01045677.1, forward strand.
ATACTTTAGGTTCTTTTCCAATATGTCATTCCTTTCTCATCACAAATCTGCAGTTATCAGAATCTAGCTTCTAGTCTACCCTTTCCTTCCCCTTCATCAACTGACCGAGACATACCTATCCTCTATCACTCCAGATTATGGCTCTTATTTAGGTGATAACAGATATGCAGATGAGATCACTTTTATGGCAGAAAGCAAAGAGGAACTAAAGAGCCTCTTGATTAAGGTGAAAGAGGAGAGTGAAAAAGCTGACTTAAAACTCAACATTCAAAAACCTGAGATCATGGCATTTGGTCTCATCAGTCAGTTCAGTACAGTTCAGTTGCTCATTCATGTCTGACTCTTTGCGAACCTATAGACTGCAGCACGCCAGGCTTCTCCTGTCCATCACCAACTCCCACAACCTGCTCAAACTCATGTCTGTTGAGTTGGTGATGCCATCCAACCATCTCATCCTATGACATCCTCTTCTTCTCCTGCCTTCAGTCTTTCCCAGCATCAGGGTCTTTTGCAGTAAGTCAGTTCTTTGCATCAGTTGGCCAAGTATTGGAGCTTCACCTTCAATATCAGTCCTTACAATGAATATTCAAGACTGATTGCTTTTAGTATTGACTGGTTTGATCTCCTTGCAGTCCAAGGGACTCAAGAGTCTTCTCCAAGACCAAAGTTCAAAAGCATCAATTCTTCGGCGCTCAGCCTTCTTTATGCTTCAACTCTCACATCCATACATAACTACTGGAAGAACCATAGCTTTGACTAGACAGACCTTTGTCAGCAAACTAGTGCCTTTTCTTTTTAATATGCTGTCAGGGTTGGTCATAGCTTTTCTTCCAAGGAATGTTTTCCAAGCATCTTTTAATTTCATGGCTGCAGTTACCATCTGCAGTGATTATGGAGACCAAGAAAATAAAGTCTGTCACTGTTTCCATTCTTTTCCCATCTGTTTGCCAAGAAATGCCATGGGACCAAATGCCATGATCTTAATTTTTTTGAATGTTGAGTTTTAAACCAGCTTTTTCGCTGCCCTCTTTCACTTTCATCAAGAGGCTTTTTAGTTCTTCTCTTTCTGCCATTAGGGTGGTGCCATCTGCATATCTGAGTTTATTGATGTTTCTCCTGGCAATCTTGATTCCAGCTTGTGCTTCATCCAGCCTGGCATTTCACATGATGTATTCTGCATATGAGTTAAATTAGTAGGGTGACAGTATACAGCCTTGACGTACTTCTTTCCCAACTTGGAACCAGTCTGTTGTTCCATGTCCAATACTAACTGTTGCTTCTTGACCGGCATACAGAATCGGCATACAGATTTCTCAGGAGGCCGCAAGGTAGTCTGGTATTCCCAGATCTTTAAGAATTTTCCACAGTTTGTTGTGATGCACACAGTCAAAGGCTTTAGCATAGTCAATGAAGCAGAAGTAGGTGGCAAACAGATGGGGAAACAGTGGAAACAGTGACTGACTTTATTTTCTTGGGCTCCAAAATCACTGCAGATGGTGATTGCAGCCATGAAATTAAAAGATGCTTGCTCCTTGGAAGAAAAGCTATGCCAAATCTAGCCAGTGTATTAAAAAGCAGAGATATCACATTTCCAACAAAGTTCTATATAGTCAAAGCTGTGGTTTTTCCGTAGTCGTGTATGGATGTGAGAGCTGGATAATAAAGAAGGTTGAGCGCTAAAGAATTTATGTTTTTGAACTTTGGTGTTGGAGAAGACTCTTAAGAGTCCTTTGGACTGTCAGGAGATCAAACCAGTCATTCCTAAGGGAAATCAACCCTGAGTATTCATTGGAAGGACTGATGCTGAAGCTGAAGCTCCAATACTTTGACCACATTATGCGAAGAACTGACTCACTGGAAAAGACCCTGATGCTAGGAAAGATTGAAGGCAGGAGGAGAAGGGGCTGACAGAAGACAAGATGGTTGGATGTCATCATTGACTCAATGGACATGAGCTGGAGTAAGCTACAGGAGATGGTGAAGGACAGCGAAGCCTGGTATGCTGCAATCCTGGGGTCGCAAAGGGTCGGACACAACTGAGTGACTGAACAGCACAACAACTTGTTATTGGGTTCATTTGTTATTTAGTATAGTGTTAAATAAGGTTAGAATATGGTTGTTCCTGATTAATTACTCCTTTAGGGTACTGGCATAAAATAAAGGACAGCTGGAGAGATTATGCTTTAATTCAAAGTAGTGAATTTGTAATGGTGGCACTGCATAGATTAGGTAGAACTGTAGAGGAACTGCGTTTTTGGAAAGGTCACCTTTCCAACACCATTTGTCATACTTTGTAGGAAGTTACTTGTGTTATTGATGAAACTATTCCACTTGAGCAATTGTAGGAAAGAGGCAAAACCATAGAGCAATGTCACTTTGCATCCTATAGTTGAAAAACTGAAACTATGTTTGCTAATTAGGCAAATACATACATTGTCATGGGATTTAGAAGCAAGGAAGGTGGAACATAGAATACTGTAAAAATATAATCATTTGGGGAGCAGGCAGCAACATTTGGACTCTCTCTCTGCCGAAATATTATCTTATGTCATCTTTTGAAACATTGCTTATGATAAGTATTTCTTACTTTTTGTTAAGCTATCCAAGCCTCTGGAGTAAAATGATTTGCTCAAGGACTTATTGACTTGCTGAGAATCAAGTGAGCTAAGATTGTATCCAGATCTTTTAATTCTAAATGCTTATTTTGATTGCTTATTTTGGCATAATACAATTTCAGGGTCAAGGTTGAGATTTGATGTTTTAGATTTATGTTCAGAGTCCTAAAGCTGATTTAAAGAAGTGTTGTAAAGGTATATCATCAATCCTTGTGAATAAAAGCATGGAGAAACAACCAAGAGAAACACTAAAAGGCTAATTATCCTATGGAACTTCCTTTATATGTAAATAGTTGTTTTTCTGGGCTTCCCTGGTAGCTCAGTCAGTATAGAATCTGCCTGCAGTGCAAGAGACCTGGGTTCTGGAAGATTCCCTGGGGAAGGAAATGACAAATCAGTCCAGTATTCTTGCCTGGAAAATTCCATGGACAGAGAAACCTGGTGGGCTACAGTCCCTGGGGTCACAAGAGTTGGAAACTACTTAGTGTCTAAACCACCACCACGAGTTGTTTTTCTATTGTTATTTTTCAAATTTTCTTTTTACTTTTGAAATTTTATCTAAAATTAAAAAAAAATTTATTTATCTGGCTGCACTGTGTCTTAATTGCAGCACTGGGATCTTTTATTGTGGGGGCACAGATTCTCTAGTTGTGGCCCTGGGGCTCGGTAGTTGTGATGGGCAGGCTTAGTTTCTCTGTGGCATGTGGGATCATAGTTCCCCAACCAGGGATCAAACCTGTATTGCCTGCATTGGAAGCAGATTCTTAACCACTGGACCACCAGAGAAGTCCCTAAAATTTTGACACGATAATTACAGTGTGTCCTCAAATGGATCTCTCTGAAAGTATGTTAGTCGCTCAGTCACTTCTGATTCTTTGCCACTCCATGGACTGCAGCCTGCCAGGCCCCTCTGTCTATGGAATTCTTCAGGCAAGAATACTGGAATGGGTAGCCATTTCCTTCTCCATGGGATTTTCCTGACTCAGGATGGAACCCAGGTATCGAACCCAGGTTTCCTGCATTGCAGGCATATTCTTTGCCATCTGAGCCACCCTATGGGTTCATCTTGTTTGAAACTGTTTCTTCTGGGCCTGAATGTTTGTTTCCCTTTACATGTTAGGGAAGTTTTCAGCTGTTATTTCTTCAAATATGTTTTCTGCTCCTTTCTCCTTTTTCCTCCCTCTGGGACACCTTAATGTGAATGTCAGTATGCTTGATGTTGTTTCAGAGGCCCTTAAGCCATCCTTATTTGTTAAATTTTATTTTATTTTTTTGCTATTCAAATTGGGTGATTTTACTACTCTGTCTCTCTTCTGTACCATGTAATCTACAGTTGATTCCCTCATGTATTTTCCATTACAGTTATTATATTCTTCACCTCTGATTTTTTTTTTCCTTATAGTTTCTGACTCTTTGTTGAGATTCTGACTGTGTTCATTCATTCTTCACCCAAGTTTAGGGATCATTTATGATCCTTTTTGATAATTTTCTTAAATTGTGTATCAGATAATTTCCTTATCTCTTTATTATGAGGTCTTTTGATGAGGGGTTGTCTTCTTTCATTTGGAAAATATTTCTCTGTTTCCTCATTTTGTTTGGCTCTCTGTGTTTGTTTCTATGCAGTAGGCAGGAAGGCTACATGTCTTAGTCTTGAAGAGGTGGTCTTGTGTGGGTGATTAGCCTATTCCTTGAGCCCTGTCCTAGTCTCAGTCATTTTTTGGCTCTTTATAGCTGTCTATACTGCCTGGTTTATTCTTGATATGCTCCTGTTTTTAAAGATATGCCAAGACCTTCCAGTGTTTTAAGGGGAATAATCTTACTTAGCACCTAATTTCATGTTGATTGGAGGCCAGTGCTCATGCAGGAGTTCTTAAAGTATGAAGATATATGCAATCCTATGAAACTGTGATTATAATCCCTATTGGCCCATTAACCATGAGATCTGGCGATGTCCCCTGGGCAACAGTTGCAGAAATTGGTGCTTCTGACAAGTGTAAATGCTCCTTTCTGAGGAGTCTTATTGAGCTGTAATGAGGCCAGTTGTATGTACAAGATAGTATATCCCTGCTTATGTTCCTTGAGCAGGCATCCTTAGCTTCTAGATGTGTGGGAAACCTGAATCCTCCCTCTCTTGGTGAGGCTCCAGTCTAAGTAAATAGGTCTTTTTCATAGGTAGACTGGGGTGCATTTCAGTCTGCTGTCTGTATAGTGCCCTATGGGATGGTGGCCTCCCAAGTACTGTATTTCTAATTGTTGCAGTATTTGGAGCTCAGGAATGTCAGTCCCCCAGGCCACCAGGGCCAGGCAGTGAAGGAATATCCCCTGTATTGACTGTGCTTGCCCGCGGGCTGTAGTTGGGAAGCTAAAGACTGTAGTGGGTAGGGCTTGCTCTCTTACTTCAGGAACTCAGAGGGAAAATGAGAGTATATGATCCTGGACTTCAGTATTGCCTCATAAGTGTGACTTGTCTCTGTATGTGTGTGTCAAGTTTAGTCTAGGGAGTGAAAGAATACAACTGCCTGGGCTCACCAGCCCCAGTCAGAGGGCAGGGGGGTGTTGGCTGGGCCATAGTCTGGGAGAGGAGTAGTACTGTGACCACTTGCCTTTGCTAGCCGCAGCCAGGGGGTGGGGGAATGTCACAGTCTGCTGCCTTCACACCCAGGGAGCAAGAGAACGCTGTGATGATTTGCATGCATTCACCTCAGCCAGGGTACTGGGGAATACCAGAGCTCTCTGGCTTCAGCAGCATGGCAAGACAGTGCTGTGATCACTCACTCCCATGTTTGAGTTTGTGCACTTTGCATTGATCACCTGATGATCAATACAAAGAAATAGAGGAAAACAATAGAATGGGAAAGGCTAGAGATCTCTTCAAAAAAACTAGAGCTATCAAGGAAAATTTTCATGCAGAGATGTGCACAATAAAGGGCAGAAACAGTATGGACCTAACAGAAGCAGAAGATACTAAGAAAAGGTGGCAAGAATACACAGAAGAACTATGCAAAAAAGATCTTAATGACCCAGATAACTGCAATGGTGTGATCACTCACCTAGAGCCAGACATCCTGGAATGCAGTCAAGTGGGCCTTAAGAAGCATCACTATGAACAAAGCTAGTGTAGGTGATGGAATTCCTGCTAAGCTATTTCAAATCCTAAAAGCTGATGCTGTGAAAGTACTGCACTCAGTATAACAGCAAATTTGGAAAACTCAGCAGTGGCCACAGGACTGGAAAAGGTCAGTTTTCATTCCAATCCCAAAGAAGGGCGATGCCAAAGAATGCTCAAACTACCACACATTGCACTCTTCTCACATGCTAGCAAAGTAATGCTCAAAATTCTCCCAGTGAGGCTTCAACAGTATGTGAACTGACAATTTCCAGATGTTCAAGCTGGATTTAGAAAAGGCAGAGGAACCAGAGATTAAATTGCCAACATCCGCTGAATCATAGAAAAAGCAAGAGAGTTCCAGAAAAACATGTACTTCTGCTTCACTGACTACACCAAAGTCTTTGACTGTGTAGATCACAACAAACTGTAGAAAATTCTTAAAGAGATGGGAATACCAGACCACCTTACCTCCCTCCTAAGAAGTCTGTATGTAGGTTAAGAAGCTACAGTTACAACCAGACATGGAAAAACGAACTGGTTCCAAGTTGGGAAAGGAGTACATCAAGGGTGTATATTGTCACCCTGCTTATTTAACTTATATGCAGAGTACATCATGTGAAATGCCTGTGAAATGCCAGGCTGGATGAAGCACAAGCTGGAATCAAGATTGCTGAGGGAAATATCAATAACCTCAGATAGGCAGATGATACCACCCTTATGGCAGAAGGCAAAGAGGAACTAAAGAGCCTCTTGATGAAAATGAAAGAGGGCAATGAAAAAGCTGGCTTAAAATTCAACTTTCAAAAAGCTAAGATCGTGGCATCCAGTCCCATCACTTCATGACAAATAGATGGAGAAACAGTGGAAACAGTGACAGACTTTATTTTCTTGGGCTCCAAAATCACTGTGGATGGTGACTGCAGCCATGAAATTAAAAGGCTCTTGCTCCTTGGAGGAAAAACTATGACCAACCAAGACAGTATATTTAAAAGCAGAGACATTACTTTGCTGACAAAGGTCCAGATAGTCAAAGCTATGGATTTTCTAGGTGTGATGTATGGATGTGAGAGTTGAGCCGTAAAGAAATATGAGCATCGAAGAACTGATGCTTTTGAACTTTGGTGTTGGAGAAGACCCTTGAGAATCCCTTGGACTGCAAGGAGATCCAACCAGTCCATCCTAAAGGAAATCAGTTCTGAATATTCATTGTATGGACTGATGCTGAAGCTGAGGCTCTAATACTTTGGCCACCTGATGCGAAGAACTGACTCATTTGAAAAGACCCTGATGCTGGGAAAGATTGAAGGCAGGAGGAGAAGGGATGATAGAGGATGAGAATGTTGGATGCGATCATCGACTTGATGGACATCAGTTTGAGCAAGCTCTGGAGTTTGTGAAGCCTGGCGTGCTGCAGTCCATAGGGTCACAAAGAGTTGGACATGACTGAGTGACTGAACTGAACTGAACTTGTGCTAGCAGGTTAGGTAGAGAGCGCAGCATTGGCATCTGCCAGCACCTTTTCTTGGAGAGCATTTCCACTTTTCCCTACTCCTTGAGTCAAAGCTTTTAGATTTGGAAATATCCTTCCTTCCCTTGTGGCTCAGCTGGTAAAGAAACTGCCTGCAGTGCAGGAAATCTGGGTTCGATCCCTGGGCTGGGAAAATCCCCTGGAGAAGGGAAAGGCTGCTGCTAAGTCGCTTCAGTCGTGTCCGACTCTGTGCTACCCCATAGACGGCAGCCCACCAGGCTCCCCCATCCCTGGGATTCTCCAGGCAAGAACACTGGAGTGGGTTGCCATTTCCTTTTCCAATGCATGAAAGTGAAAAGTGAAAGTGAAGTCGCTCAGTCCTGTCCGACTCTTAGCGGCCTCATGGACTGCAGCCTACCAGGCTCCTCCATCCATAGGATATTCCAGGCAAGAGTACTGGAGTGGGGTGCCATTGCCTTCTCCGAGGGAAAGGCTACCCACTCCAGTATTCTCACCTGGAGAATTCCACGGACTGTGTAGTCCATGGGGTCGCAAAGAGTCGGACACTACTGAGCAACTTTCACTTCCACTTCATAGATAATTTTGGAACTTTTCAAATTTGTCTTATTTTTCTGGGTCCTGAGGCAAGTGAGGGCACATGTGAGCCTTTTCAGAGAAAAATCTGAGTTTCCTATAGCACTCTGGGACTCTTGGACATCAGCCCTGTTGCTTTTCTGTGTCAGATGTTTTGGAAACCTGGCTTTCTGCTATAGACCCCAGAACGTAGGGTACATAATGTTATGCCAACTCCTTTCTCCTCCTGGAGAAGTGCCTATCTGGTGAGATTCCTCCCTACTGTGTGCTGTCACACTGGGGTTGGGCAGAGAAAATTTCTCTGCCTCGCCTATTGTCTTTATGCACTTCTTTTGATCCTTTGTTGTAGAACAGGTGTTCAGATAGTTTGTAGATTTTTTCCCAGAGGGAATTTATCTAAATATAGTTTTACATTTGTTGTGTCCCTGTGAAGAGGTAAATTCAGGCTCTTCCTATGCTGCCATCTTGAACTGCCCAGTCTGGAGAATATTCTTGAGTAAATATTTGAAAACTTCTAATCCAAAACCAACGCTTACCTTAAAAGAGAGCATATTTAAGTTACATGTTGATGTGATGAATGATTAATTTTTCTTTTTTTGCTGAGAAAATGACTGATTTTTAGAATCAATTCAACAACTTTAAGCTTCTGGTTTCGTGGAAAGGGATATAATAAACTAGGTATCATTTAAGATTAAAAAGAATTGCAGGGTAAACAAAATGCCATGAAAGATTGCTAGATATTCACTTTTTGAAAATTATGTATGGTTACTTTAAGAAACTTTGGGTATTATGAAAAATATTTTCAGAAAATATCATTGTTAAAATGAGTGTTGAAACCCAGATTTTTGAATGGGGATTGCTTTTGTAGAGAGAACAAAGGAAGGGCATATTATTGTTAATCTCTGTATCTCATTTACTTGGTGAATTGTCTGATATGCAGTGGGTTCTTAATAAATGTTGGGAAAATGAAAACTTCATAAATTCTTGGACACTTGGGTCAGTTTTGTTAAATTTTGTGATGATGATATAAGCAGAATGTAAGAGTTATTACTTTTCAAGTCTTGAAAGTAACTTCTTGTTCTCTTTTTTAGAAATGCATTTATAGATATATTGGGAATCTACATAAAACCTCAATTCAACATTCTATTTTATATTCTCTGTAATATTATTTGTTCATTATTGCTTTTAAAGAACAAGTTCAATTCTCCTTACTCAAAACAGTTTAATCAGAACAAAACAAAACAAATCAAAAGAAGGCAAAAATTGTGCGTAAAAACAAGGGATTGAATGATCAATTAAATGACATAATTATGAAAAAAAGGTATGAAACTCTAGTCCACCCACTGTTTAAAAAATTTTGTACTTGTGTTTCGTGTATCAGTGTAGTGGAGCATTCTTATTAAATACAAAACCTCACTGAGTAAAACATTAAGATTATATACAAAACAAACAGAAGCCAAGAGACAAACTTTATCTCCCTGTAATATTCTGACATTATATCTAATAAAGCATTCATGTAAGAACATAATTAGAGCAAGAACACTGGCCCAGGTATAATGTGAGAAAATTAACCTGGCATTGAGAACATTAGCTTTTGCCTTCTCTAGTTTAAATTGAAATTTGTATTTTCAGCATTGCACTCTGGGAGCCTTTATACATTTTACCCTCTAGATTATTTTTTTAGTTAAAAAAGCACAAACTCCATCTTTAAATCCACAAGAGTCTGCTTGTTTTTAAAACAACATGCTTAGAATTATTGCTATGCAATTATCATGTACACAGTGGTCTTAAAAAGCCCAGCTGTGTTAGCATCCAAGAAGATCCAAAAAACTATTTAGATAGCTGTTGTTTGATATTATTTTATGATTATAAAATGATTCTTTGCTATCAGAATTCTAAAATTATAAACATGTTTATAGCTGTAAACTGGTAAAATGTATGACTCATATGTAAGCATAATGACTCATATGTAGTAAATGTTAGCAAGGATGCTTTTTAAAAAATTTAAAAGAAGATACTAATAAATAGAATTTGTATTTTGACATTTTATTATTAGCTATTTAACTAAACTCTTGAGTCTTAAATGTGTAAATTTGTTCTGAGTTTCATAAAAATACTGCTAGATATTTTCAATGTTTA
>SJYT01045678.1:0-12372 GCA_006410635.1 Cephalophus harveyi
GGCCCGGGTGTCGTGGTGTCACTCACCGGCCTTCCTGTGTCCCCAGAGCTGCTGGCGGTAACATCTCTGGGTGCCACGCTGGGCAGCGTCCCCGTGTGAGCTAAGGCATCACTGCTCTCCTTCCAGTGCTGCTGCGGGGTCCTCTGTGGGCGGCCACCCTCATCCCCTGCCCTGCCACCTGCTGGGGCCCGGCTCTCCCTCTGGGATCCTTTCAGCCCTTGAGCTTGGGTGTTCCCAGCCCTCTGCCACGCTGGACTGGGACGCGACTCAGGACTTAGGCTTGAGATGTCAAGGAGAACTTGAATCTGGAAGGACACCACCGTGGGAGCAGGAGAGCAAAGCCCACACGGGGAGGAAGCAGAGCTGGGGAACGTGCCCACAGCCTCCAGTGCCTCTTCTTTGCCTCTCCTTGGCCTGGACAAACCCCAGCTGCTGCTACTCCGCAGGTGATCCCTAAAGATGCACCTCCTGCAAGAGCTATTGTCCTGCTGCTCTGGGGCTGCCTGAGTGTGTTCAGGAGCGTCAGACAAGTGGGGCTGCCACACCTCATACTGGAGGTGGGGGGCCTGATACTGGGGAAGGGTCGGAGGGTGGGGGAAGGTAGGGAGTGCCTGATGCTGGGGGAGGCCCTGATGCTGGGGGAGGGTCTGACACTGGAGTAGAGCCTGATGCTGGACTAAGGTCTGATGCTGGGGGAAGGTCTGATGCTGGACTAGGGCCTGATGCTGAGGGAGTGTCTGATGCTGGAGGAGGGCCTGATGCTTGGGAAAGGCTTGATGCTAGGGACAGGTCTGATGCTGAAGTATGGCCTGATGCTGGTGTAAGGTCTGATTCTGGACTAGGGCCTGATGCTGGGGGGCACATGTGATGCCGGACTAGGGCCTGACGCTGGGGGAAGGTCTGATGATGGTGGACAGCCTGCTCCCAGATGTCCATGGAGTTGAGGATAAATCTCTATGAGAAATCTTTTTTTCATACTTTCCTGATCACCTTGCTATGTTCTTTTTAACTTAAAGATAATTTAGTGCAATATCGCTTGACTTCTGCCATACATCAACCTGAATTACCCGTAGGTGTATGTATGTCCCGTCCCTCTTGAATCTCCCTCCCACTTCGCCTTGCTACATTCTTGTTTCTATGGATATATGAATCATAGACTGTTGACTAAAATAACATGAAAAGCTCTCACACACAAGTGTGCACACGCACATTCCCTAGTGCATCATTCAGGTCCGCGTCAGGGTTGCCCTCGGCTCCCCCGCCCTGGGACCGACGGGGAGCCTCGACACCTGCACTTTGTTCCCACCCTCAGCCCACTGCCCGCGCCTCAGCAGCAGAGGGGCCCTGTCCCCTCAGATGCTGACGTGATGGAGCCTCTTGTTTCCGGAGCCAAGGGCATGAGCACACCATCGGTCGTCCTCTGGGGACATTTACGCTTCCGCCTTCTGGCCTTTCCATTGGATCCGTCCATTTCTCTTAACACAATGTCTGTGTGATGACTCGGTCTCCCGTTACCAGCTCTGGTCTGTTCTCAGGGAGAGTACAGCTTACCCTCCGCACTCTTTATTGGCCCTGGGAAATTTTGCTTCAGTGCTTTATTGAAAGAAAGCAATAAATAATCCTGTGATAAACATAGTTCAAAAGTCGACTGTACATACTTTGTCACATATTGGAGAAGTTCACAAAAGATTAATAGGAAAACAGAATGATAACAATGAATTGTACAAGCAAATTAAAAGTGGAACCCACATGTAAAGAGACATGCTGTCTGTGTCTACCGAGATACCAGCTGCATAATAAATATCGCACCGTGATCTGAACACATCTCTTGTTGGCTTTTTTTAATGTGCCGCTGAAAAAGTAAAAGTTACATTTGAGACTTATCCAATCCAGAACGGCTGTGTCGTCACAATCTAAAAATGTACACCTAAGTCCATTCTTTAAACATGTTTACAAACAGAGGTAAAAAGATGATTTACATAAAAATAAGGCCTGTGTCAGAGCTGCACTCCGCTGTCTGTCTGGGAAGTGGCACCTTCACTGTCCAGCTCCATGGCTCCGCAGCGGGTGCAGGGCATCGTGATGCATCCCCGAAGCGTCTCACCGGAGAGGAGGGATCCGGGTCCACAGAGACTAGGTTATGGGAGAGATTTTCATAGTCTTCTTCTAGTCATCCTTTCAGCCCAAATTTCATTAGAAGCTCCCATTTAACACTCAGTACTTTTAAATCACTTCATGCTGCAGACAAAAAGCATTTCTTCCTAGAAAAAGTACAGTTTAGGCCAGTCGTTAAAATCCAGCAACAACTGGTTGAAATTAAGTTTGCTTATCTCAGAGTGATTGTTGGAGAGCTTGGTTACATTCTGGAAGGATAATACACACAGTGTCATGATGATTTACAATCGCAGGAAAACCCCTTCTCTCATGGTTTAACAATTAAACAAGAATAATTACAATAAATGCGTCATTTACAAAAGCCCTATATTTATTCATAGGATTTATACAGACAAGCACTACAATACATTCATTTGAAAGACTAAAATCAGGTATCAGAACATGAATTGATCTGAAAGGATATTTATAGTCAGAATATACAAGAAAAAGTATGTAATAATAGAAATGAAATCATAAGTTTACATAAATATAAGAAACATTAAATTCTAAAGTATTTTCTCTATGGAATTCATGAATTTTTCACTAATTACAAACCCTGTAATAAAATATCTTCAGGTCCATGTAACAAGTATTAACAGAGTAAAGATTGCAACGAGTTCAAAATGTAGTCTTTGTCGTATACTGGACACTGTATAATCATCTGGAGAATTAGTGCAGGTAAACTGGAAACACACAGACGAGTCAGTCCTGGGACGGCAGCTGGTGCCCGAGCCCCTGCCCGTCCAGACACCCCCTCCACCCCATTCGGGGCTTCAGCTGCTTTGAGAATTCAGAGAAACATGGAGGACCAAGCAGATCAAGGAGAGAACTCTGTGGCTGACTTTATTCTGACATATAGCTAAAAGCTGCTGGTAAAAAAACCTCAAAAACCCAATCCAGTTTTCTAGCTGAGACGTGACCAGGACAGAGCAGACAGCCTCCTGCCCTCAGAGCAGCTCGAGTAGGGCTGGGCCCCCTGGCCGGACCCACCAGAGGCCCACCCAGAGCGGCACCTGCAAGGGAGGGTGGCCCCTCAGCGGCAGCCGAGCCCCAGATGCCGGTGCACCTCCGTGTGAAACGCTGGCCTCCGCACGGAGAGGCCCAGGGCAGGGCAGCCTCGTGAACCCTGACTCTCTGGGCCCTGCTCCCTCCAAGAACGTGCACGCAGGGCGTGGCCTGCAGCACCGCCGCTGTGGGAGGGACACCCGTGTGAGCACCTCCGTGTGAAACGCTGGCCTCCGCACGGAGAGGCCCAGGGCAGGGCAGCCTCGTGAACCCTGACTCTCTGGGCCCTGCTCCCTCCAAGAACGTGCACGCAGGGCGTGGCCTGCAGCACCGCCGCTGTGGGAGGGACACCCGTGTGTGCGGACGCGAGGGAGCCTCGGTGGTGCTCTCACCACTCTGGCGGCAGCGGGGCCCAGGATCACGTTCTCTGCTACTGAGGGCTCCCTGGGCCGACCTCCGGAGACCCGGTGACCCTCAACTCCCGGGGCGTGGGCTCCGTGCTCCCGTGGGACCAGGCCGGCCCATACTCACCCCGAAGCTCAACAGGAGCAAGTCCTGACTATAGTGGAATCCAGCCTCTGCATTCCCACCACGCTGCCCAGTCCCACCAGTGCAGGAGGAGGCGAGCAAACACAGAGTTTGGTTCGTCGTAACGTCACAAGGGGCACGAGGACACACACACGTGCATCAGTGCCCACTCCTACTGAGGATCTGGGGAAACTTCTTGAGGGTGGATGAGCCAGAGAGAGTGAGCCTGGGGGCTGCCACGTGGGGGTCCCTGCCACCCAGGGGAGGGGGGAGGGTGGTCACACTAGAGCAGCAAAGGGCACATTCGATGACAGAAACGCCATCATGGGGACAGCTACTCCCAGTGAGCAGCTGCCAGGCTCTTATTAGACCTCCAGATTCACAGGGCTGCTGGACCTCTCTTCCAGCCCTCACAGGATCTGTGAGATGGGACATGGGGAGGGACCAGCTACTTGTGGGTCAGAGGCCGGGCACCGGTGGCCTGGAGCCCCGCGATCTGCTGTCCTGGGGGCTGGGCCACTCTCCCCAGGCCGCTTCAGGGAGGGCAGAGCTCGGGGCTGATCTAAGAAAGCGGAAACTCAGTCTCAGCCTACCTCGGAAATGTCACCACTGACCTTTTCTCATGACAACACAGGCTGTAGGGCCCAATGGGTCAGCCCCGATCCCCAACCCCCGCTCCAAGTTGACTTAAGAAATCTACAGAAACCACTAGAAGAAACCCGTTGCTCCCAATTCAATGTTTTCTGTCTTCCCCTGGGCCCACCAGGAACACATCTGATGAGTCTCTGGCCAGGGTTCCAGAGAGGGCTGAAGACAGTGGGGGCTGCTGATGGAGCAGGCCACCTGTCCAAGCCCTTCTGATTCTAAGAGCCCCGGAGACCTGCTGCACTGTGACTTCAAAAGCCACGGAAAAAACCCAGTGACACGGTTTATGCCCTGCCTATCTCACGCGGTTTGTAAAAGGTCACATCCAATATACTATATTCCCAACACCTCGCTCTAGGATTGTTTCTCATTTATCTAAACTCTAATGTCTACGTCACCATGTCCATCTGACAGGGAAATGTTGGATTTATAATGAGGAGAATGGAAAATAAAAAAGCAAGCAGTTAGACTCTTCAATCGACTGAAAGCTAAGCTACAGTTAAGAATTGTAAAAATGAGCTGCATGCTCCTTGGAAGAAAAATGCTGTTTAAAAAAGGAGAGAGGCACTGGGTCCCCCCATATTATATTCCCAACACCTCACTCTAGGATTGTTTCTAATTTATCTAAACTCTAATGTCTACGTCACCATACCCATCTGACAGGGAAATGTTGGATTTATAATGAGGAGAATGGAAAATAAAAAAGCAAACAGTTAGACTCTTCAATCGACTGAAAGCTAAGCTAAAGTTAAGAATTGTAAAAATGAGCTGCATGCTCCTTGGAAGAAAAATGCTGTTTAAAAAAGGAGAGAGGCACTGGGTCCCCCCCACCCTTTGTTAAGTGTATTATTGAGTTCTGGTGAAGAGATGATGCAGCTTCCCCCTAAGCCCCCTACCCAAAGTGCCCAGCTTAGCACAGGCTTTCCCTAAGTATACTTTGCTCTGTGAGAGCAAGTGAGAGCAAAGCTTATAAATCTACTCATGGGAAGGGCTAACAACAGGAAAAAAGGCACCAAAGAGACCCTCCAGACCCCGTTCCCATGGCGTGAGCACAGACTCTCTCCGGGGCAGGCACAGCCAACCGTGGAGAAAGCATCCAGTGAGACACCACTGTCACAGATGGGACACTGGTGCAGGAGGTGGGGGGTGGTGCACAAGGCATCTCCTGAGCCCCAGAGCCTGACCCTGGCCCAGGCTGTCTGGCTGTCTATCTTGCCATCAAGTGGGGACACAGTGGCCCTGAGCACCCAGCCTGCACTAGCAGCGTTCTCTGGCAGAGAGGCTGTCAGAGGGAAAACCAGAGCTGAGTGTGAAAGGGCAACTGCCAGGCCATGTATTTACGGACTGGCCGAACTCGGGGGAGGACCTCTCCTGGCCTCAGCTTCTTCATTCACCCCATTGACTGACAGTGTGCAAGGGACTGACAACGGTGAGGACGCGAGGAGGACAGGAAGGTGGAGTCTGCTGTCACTGAACTTGGACTCGGCCATCCTCCCAGTGGGGAGAGTCCTTGGGGGCAACTGGTGTGGCCTGAGAGTGACCTTAATGTTTTACAAAAGAGCTCTTGAGCGCTGCCAGCCACACACACATCTCTACAAACATGGGTGTCAATCTAATGCTCTGAGAACACACATGTGTCTCGGTTTTATTAGTTGCAAGAAGATGCTAATATTCAACCAGACAAGAACTTGAAAAAAAACAACCACGACTGTTAAACGTTTATAAACAGGTGTTAGGATTTACTGTAGAGCACTGACCCTTGGGCATGCAATGGCACTAAAGAGCCCTGTAACCTGGGAAGCAGGCCATTCCAGCTCATCCACATTCTAGCCCAGGGCTGCACACGCCGTTCAATCTGTCACCTACTGTCCAGCTGCATCTTCTTTGGCTGCATCGAGGGCGAGGACAGAGAGGTCGGGACCCGGAAGTTTGCAGGCAGAGTCTCTGTGCACCCAGCAGCTAAGCCACGGACATCCTTTGGTCTGAATTTTTTCCTCCAAGAAGGTGCCTTCCTAAAGCTTTTATCTACGTTTGGAAATTGCAGAACTGAAAAAAAGACAGAATTTAAAACAACCAAAACAAAAAGCCACTAGCCCTTTAAAATGGCTGAGTTTGCTACTGCACTTTTGTCCACGTGTATTTGACCCGTTTGTGATGACTGTGTGACTGATCTGCCCAATCTGGGAACATAGGAGCATGGCACAAGGTGGAGTAACAAATGTACCAGGACCCTGAGTGGACACTAACTGGACCGCCCAGGCTATCCAGGTGGACGTTCCTCCTGACACTTAGTAGGTTTCACTTCATGGAAACATTTTCAAGCTGTAACCATCTCACTCAACTGCTTCATTCCTTCATCTCATGGGCTACGATCTGGAATTCTCTTGTTTGTCTGATTGTTGTTTGGGGACTGTTTCTAGTCACAAGGCTATAAACAGTGTTGGGGAAGCCCTTCTTTCCGTTCCACATCAGACCCAGTGGACAGTCCAGGCCCTGCCCACTGCATTGAGTCTGTAGCCACAGAATTAGAGGTGACGCTGGTTAACAATGGATATCCCTGGAATCCACTCCATTTGCTACTGACTGTTTGAGGTGGTGCTCTGGAACCTATAATGGGAAGCTTTCTTGTTGATTCCAAATCACACAAAAGTCTGAGGCCTATGCAAGATCTTCACATTTCTGGAAGAGCCACACACCTACAGAAGGAACCACAAGAGTTGCCTGAAATGGGAAAGGTATAAGGATTGGACTCCAAGTGGGAAGGTCTCCCCCTTGGCTATGTAAGTAACATGACCTTTCTTTGAAATGGAAACAGATAAGACGAAGAGTTGACATGGTTCTAGAGCATTCTAAAAACCCTAAATGATGGAAATCTGTTGTACGAGTTCCTTGCAAGCAAGAATCTATGTGTATTGCTATATCTTCGTGCCTTCGATTGTGCCTTGAATATAGCGAGCACATCACCAGAAGAAAGAAATGAATTGAATTGACAAAGATGCAAAGAGATCAAAAGTGCTCAGCCAAGTGCAAAGTGGAGGCTTCCAAGAACTTTTCTGCCTTTCAGATACTGAATCAATACTGAGCACCCACTAGGAGCTAGGAGGCATGGAATTCGTTTTTGGAAATAGAATGCTGAGAGAAGGAGACACACAGTTCCTGCATTCACGGACACAAGGTCAGTGATCAATAACAGGCAGATCCTTTGAGAACTTCTCCAGGGGCCTCTTCCCTCACCAAAAACTGGGTGTCAGGGAAGGCTTCTCAGAGTCATCACTGAGTTGAGATCCGTAGGTTGAACCAACGTACACCAGGGTTGAGATGCAGGAAGAGTTTCAGGCAGGAAAAATAGCATCTTGGAAGGCTATGTGACAAGGGAACCGTAAGACATTCAAGAAAGGAAAAAATGCCCTATGGGATGGAACCAAAAGAGTACAGNCTCAGAGTCATCACTGAGTTGAGATCCGTAGGTTGAACCAACGTACACCAGGGTTGAGATGCAGGAAGAGTTTCAGGCAGGAAAAATAGCATCTTGGAAGGCTATGTGACAAGGGAACCGTAAGACATTCAAGAAAGGAAAAAATGCCCTATGGGATGGAACCAAAAGAGTACAGAGGGCATCCCAGTGAAAAGAGATCAGAGAAGAAAGTGGGGAGCAAGCAACAATGGGATTTGGTCCTATATTAAATATGATGGGGAAATACAAGGGCAGTTTTAGCAGGGAGGTAGGTGATAGAATAGGATCTGCATTTGACAAAGATCATCTTGCTCAACATCACTCATGATTGGAGACTCAACTCAAAACTACAAGGAGGTATGGCTTCACATTAGTCAGAATGGTCCTCATGGAAAAGTCTGTACATAAATGCTGGAGAGGATGTGGAGGAAAGGGAACTGGCCTCCACTGTGACTAGGAATGGGAGTTGGTAGAGCCACTATGGAAAAGAGTATGGAGGTTCCTGAAGAAAGGATAATGAGCAGTACGGGATTCTTCAGCAGTCCCACTCCCAGGCATAGATCCACCAAAAGTAGAACTCAACAAGATACAGGCACCGTCTGTGCACTGATCTCTGTGTGAGTGCGCGCGATCGCCTGTGAGGTTGGGGTTGCGGCTAGGGCTGGGGCTGGTGCAGATGCAGCCCCCAGGATTGCCTGAGGCACGCCAAGGGAGCCCCAGACAGAGACCCGAGGGCTGGTCATCTGGTTTCCTGGAAGCCTAAAGCAGAGGGGCTCTCAGGCCCTTCGCAGGCAACCCAAGTCTGCAGATAGGAGGCGGGGCCACAGCCACCACCCCCCCCCCCCGCACCTGAGGGGCCAGGGGGTGCGCGGGGCCCAAGAGTGGCACACAGGGTGGGACGAGAGCGCAACGTCCAAAAGGCCTGGACGTAAGGAACCTCAGACCATTTTCCCGTTCTCCAGCAGTAATTATCTAAATCATGGAGGACGTTAAGTCTAATGTCCCTGTGGCAGGCCAATGAGAGCCATTATCTAGGGTATACTGCAGCCAGGTTTGGGAGCACAAGAAAGTAAGCCGTCTGCGGCGAATTTAGCCTGCTAAGCTCAGAGTCTTTAGGTTAGCTAACAGGCATTCCAGGGAGGTCGTCCAGTTGGGCTCGGGTTTGGAGGCCGTCTATCCCATGGCGACCACGTGGAGGCAGTCCCTGCCGCTCGAACGTCTCCGAGCGTATCAGGGGGCTGGAAAGGGCCTCGGGAGAGGCTGGGGTCCGTTCAGCCTTTTGGGACGTCTCCCTCACGAGCTGGGGACCAAGTAAGGCTTAAGCCGGAGGTTTACTCAGTCGCTTGGGACGTCTCCCTCACGAGCTGAGAACCGGAGGACCTGGCAGAAGCTGCCAGGTGAGGGCCCGTAAGTGCACACCGGTTACGGGACCCTAGGAGATGGTCGCCCAGGGTGGCGGGATCCAAAGCCAAAGGGACTTACTCCGTATCCTGCCGTCCGGGGGGTTGGTCTACAGTCAGGGTCCGAGGCCACCGCGGCGGTGGAGCTCGAGGGGGCCTCAACAGCGAATGCCGGTGGCCCTCACCTCGAGCCCCACGTTGGGCGCCAGATGTTAGATCACCGCGGGAAGAAAGAGCCACCTCTAAGTACCGTGGGTAGAGGCCTTTATTGGGCGATCGCTCTCGGGCAGATCTCCCCAGCGTGGGCGAGCGGGGGAAGGGAGTCTGCAAAGAGTGGGGGTAGGGCTGGGGTTTTATATTCAGAGTTCACGCGTTAACCAGTTTTCTCTTCTATTGGGTAGTTTGTTCGGGCTGTAACGGAGATTGGTGTTTGAGGGTCCCGTGTGGGTATCTGATTGGGCCAGGTCATGGCGCCAATCTCCTTTGAAGGGTCGACCCGCCCCCGGTTCCTGATTGGGCCTTAGCTGGGCTCCAGGACTTTCCGCGGGACTTCTAGATTGGGAACATGCCCGACCTCTCATATATAACATCCAGCTAAAGACTAGCAGGGGGTTACTCTTTCTGCCCCCTTCTCATGCCTATGTCAGAAGCTTTCTCTATCTTCTTTATACTTTAATAAAACTTTGATACACAAAAGCTCTGAGCGATCAAGCCTTGTCTCTGGCCCCTGATTGAATTCTCCTCTGGGGGCCAAGAATCCAGGCGTCGTAATTCAACAACAACCTTTCATGGGGAGGACAGGAAGCTGGATGCTGCTGTCACTGAATTTGGACATGGCCGTCCTCCCAGTGGGGAGAGTCCTTGAGGGGCAACTGGTGTGGCCTGATAGCGACCCTACTGTTTTATGAAAGAGCTCTTGAGCGCTGCAGGCCACACACACATCTCTGCAAGCATGGGTGTCAATCTAATGCTCTGAGAACACACGTGTGTCTCGGTTTTATTAGTTGCAAGAATATGCTAATATTCAACCAGACAAGAACTTGAAAATAAATAACTACAACTGTTAAACATTTATAAACAGGTGTTAGGATTCACTGTAGAGCACTGACCCTTGGGCATGCAATGGCACTAAAGAGCCCTGTAACCTGGGAAGCAGGCCATTCCAGCTCATCCACATTCTAGCCCAGGGCTGCACACGCCATCCGACCTGTCACCTACCGTCCAGCTGCATCTTCTTTGGCTGCACCGAGGGCGAGGGCAGAGAGGACGGGACCTGGAAGTTTGCAGGCAGAGTCTCTGCACCCAGCAGCTAAGCCACCGACATCCTTTGGTCTGAAATTTTTCCTCCAAGAAGGTGCCTTCCTAAAGTTTTTATCTTCGTTTGAAAACTACAGGACAGAAAAAAAGACAGAATTTAAAACAAAGAACCAAAACAAAAAGCCACTAGCCCTTTAAAATGACTGAGTTTGCTACTGCACTTTTCTCCACGTGTATTTGACCCGTTTGTGATGACTGTGTGACTGATCTGTCCAAACTGGGAACAGAGGAGCATGGCACAAGGTGGGGTAACACGTACACCAGGACCCTGACTGGGCCCTAACTGGACCGCCCTGGCTATCCGGGTGGACGTTCCTCCTGACGGTTAGCAGGTTTCAGTTCATGGAAACATTTTCAAGCTGTAACCAGTTCTGTCTCATGCTGGGACAGAACCAATGGATGTTTCCTCAGGGGTCCCATTCTCCTTGTCAATCAAGTGTCCTTAAGGCCCGGTGAAGACAAGAACTATAGTGTGTCCCTGAGCAGCCAAAGGAATGCGCAAGGCCTGGAGAGGCCCAGGGTGGGAGGGCACCGAGACCTCCACGCCCGTCACACCACCCGCAGGTCCCCCACGACTCGTGCCCTGCGGGGCTCGGGGGGTCATGGAAGCCTTTCTCCCTTCCCTGTTCAAGTAGCCTTAATAGTAAAAATAAATTAAAATGAAATAAAAATTCAAAGATACCCACAAAGGACAGTTTCCGTTTCTGAAATCATCTTTCCACTTAGGAGAACACTAGCACTTTTCTTTGTATTTTGACTAGCTATTTAGCAGGATCCTGGCTCAGATGGGAAGGCATCCGGGTGCAGGAGACTCGGGTTTGATCCCTGGGTCTGGAAGATACCCTGGAGAAGGAAATGGCAACCCACTCCAGGATTCTTGCCTGGGAAATGCCACGGACAGAGGAGCCTGACGGGCCGCAGTCCATGGGTCGATCTAAGTTGGGCAGAGCTGAGCAACTAAGAACAGAAGGATTTCCAAGGCCCACACACGCGCGCACACACGCGCGCGCGCACGTGTGTGTGTGTGCATGTCGTGTGTCTGTCTGTCTGGATCTCCCTCTCGCCGTCTTGAAGTCTGTCTCGGAAGCTTGGTCTCTTTCTGCCTCTGTCTCTCCCGACAGCCGGCCGCCAGTCTGTGCCTCTGGCCCCGGCCTCTCACGGGTGCTATGGCTCTGGCTGAGGAGCTTGCGCCGGCCGGCTGTCTCCCTTGGCGTGGGTGCGTGCGAGTGTCTGTGCGTCTGTCGGTGTGCCTGCCTGTGTCTCAGTCTGCTCTCTCGGGAAGGTGGTGTGCTTGGTGGGCGGCCTGGGGGCAAGGGGGTGTGGCCTACGTGCGGCTCCAGTCCAGCGCGCGCCCCCCGTGGAGAGGTGCGGCCGGCAGGTCAGAGCGAAAGGGAGGTGCAGCGCAGGGCTCGTAGGGCGCCCGGTGGCAGCTGCCTCCGTCTCCGGCCACAGCAGCCTGAACGCGCTCGATGGCTTGTGATCTCGGAAGCTAAGCAGGGTCGGGCCTGCGTTACTCCTTGGATGGGAGACCGCCTAGGTAATTGGGTGTGCTGTAGCCTTTGTTGCCTTCCCTCTGCTTTAGCACCCGCCCCCGTCAGAACTCTTGTGCTCCCCGCATCTCCCATCCCCTCCTACAGGTCGGGGGACTGCGGGGGATGGCCTTTGCCCCGCCTCCCTTCTACAGACCTGGGTTGCCTGCGCGCAGCCCGAGAGCCCCTCTTAATTAGGCTTCCAGGAAACCAGAAGCCAGGTCGTGGGGTCTCTGTCTAGGGCTCCTTGGGCGTGACTCAGGCAATCCCGGGGTCTGCACCACACCCAAACCCAGCCCCACCCCCACCCTCTTCCCTATCCCCACTTCCAGACTTGCAG
>SJYT01045679.1:0-12182 GCA_006410635.1 Cephalophus harveyi
GATCATAGTTTATTTTTTACCATATACATTCAAAATTGATAAGATTCTTCAGAAGATATTTCCCCCAGGAGTACAAAAAAAAAAAAAAAAAACTTCTACTTTTTAATATTACAAAAATAAGCTCATTTAGCATTCTTAAAATTAAAATAGCAAAAAAAAAAAAAAAGCAAAGAAGAAAAAGAAAGACCATGAAGTGGTATTTGCTGTTCCATGCATCTATGTTTTTATTTATTTTATTTTTTAATTTAAATTTATTTATTTTAATTGGAGGTTAATTGCTTTACAATATTTTGTTGGTTTTGCCATACATCAACATGAATCTGCCACGGGTGTACATCCATGTTTTTAAAGGTATCAAAACAATTATGACAACCAAAAAGCAAACAAACAAACAAAATGAACAAAGAAAGTTTATCCAAAGTTATGATTCAGTGTGGGAAATAACAAGAAGCTCTTGGTCATTTCTGAACAAACAGCATTTTTCTGAAGAACACTTTTGAGATTCTGTGTTCTCTACTGGCAGTTCAGTTCAGTTCAGTTCAGTCACTCAGTCATGTCTGACTCTTTGTGACCCCATGGACTGCAACCTGCCAGGCCTCCCTGTCCATCACCAACTCCCGGGGTTTACTCAAACTCATGTCCATTGAGTCAAAGATTCCATCCAACAACCTCATCATCTGTCCTACCCTTCTCCTCCCACTTTAAATCTTTCAAAAAATCAAGATCTGTTCCAATGAGTCAGTTCTTTGCATCAGGTGGCCAAAGTATAGGAGTTTCAGCTTTAGCATCAGTCCTTCCAATGAATATTCTGGACTGAGCTCCTTTAGGATGGATTGGTTGGATCTTCCTATAGTCCAAGGGACTCTCAAGAGTCTTCTCCAACGCCACAGTCTGAAAGCATCAATTCTTCTGCACTCAGCTTTCTTTATAGTCCAACACTCTCATCTGTACATGGACTAATGGAAAAACCATAGATTTGAGCAGACGGACCTTTGTTGGCAGAGTAATGTCTCTGCTTTTTAATATGCTCTCTAGGTGGTCATTAACTTTTCTTCTAAGGAGTAAGCGTCTTTTAATTTCATGGCTGCAATCACCATCTGCAGTGATTTTTGAGCCTCCCAAAATAAAGTCTGACACTGTTTCCACTATTTCCCATCTATTTCCCATAAAGTGATGGGACCAGATGCCATGATCTTTGTTTTCTGAATGTTGAGCTTTAAGCCAACTTTTTCACTCTCCTCTTTCACTTTCATCAAGAAGCTCTTTAGTTCCTCTTCACTTTCTGCCATAAGGGTGGTGTCATCTGCATATCTGAGGTTATTGACATTTTTCCCAGCAATCTTGATTCCAGCTTGTTCTTTTTCCAGCCCAGCGTTTCTCATGATGTACTCTGCATATAAACTAAATAAGTGGGGTGACAAAATACAGCATTGACATACTGTTTTACCTATTTGGAACCAGTCTGTTGTTCCATGTCCAGTTCTAACTGTTGCTTCCTGACCTGTATACAGATTTCTCAAGAGGCAGGTCAGGTGGTCTGGTATTCCCATCTCTTTCAGAATTTTCCACAGTTTCTGGTGATCCACACTGTCAAAGGCTTTAGCATAGACAATAAAGCATAAATAGATGTTTTTGTGGAACTCCAATGCTTTTTTGATGATCCAATGAATGTTTTAAATTTGATCTCTGTTCCTCTGCCCTTTCTAAATCCAGCTAGAACATCTGAAATTTCATGGTTCAAGTATTGTTGAAGCCTGGCTTGGAAAAATTTGAGTATTACTTTACTAGCATGTGAGATGATTGCAACTGTGTGGTACTTTGAGCATTCTTTGGCATTGCTTTTCTTTGGGATTGGAATGAAAAATGACCCTTTTCCAGTCCTGTGGCCACTGCAGAGTTTTCCAAATTTGCTGGCATATTGATTGCATCACTTTCACAGCATCATCTTTCAGGATTTGAAATAGCTAATCTGAAACTCCAGTACTTTGGCCACCTCATGCGAAGAGTTGACTCATTGGAAAAGACTCTGATGCTGGGAAGGATTAGGGGCAGGAGGAGAAGGGGACGACAGAGGATGAGATGTCTGGATGGCATCACGGACTTGATGAATGTGAGTCTGAGTGAATTCCAGGAAAATATGTAGCTGTCCTTATTAGCGACTGTGGAGAGGAGAAAAATAAGTCAAAACTTTGAAATTTGCAGTGGTTTATAGTGTGCAAAAGGCCTCCTCAGACAACCATTTTGCCTTTTGCATTTCTTTCCTTGGGGATGGTTTTGATCACTGCCTCCTGTACAATGTCACAAACCTCTGTCTATAGTTCTTTAGGCACTCTATCAAATCTAATCCTTTGAATCTATTTGTCACTTCCACTGTATAATCATAAGGAATTTGATTTAGGTCATACCTGAATGGTCTAGTGGTTTTGCCTCCTTTATTCAAATGCAATGGAGAAATGGAAAGATATACTTATTTGAATGCAGAGTTACAAAGAATAGGAAGGAGAGGTTAGAAAGCTTTCCTCAGTGATCAATACAAAGAAATAGAGGAAAACAATAGAATGGGAAAGACTAGAGATCTCTTCAAGAAAATTAGAGATGCCTAGGGAACGTTTCATGCAAAGATGGGCTCAGTAAAGGACAGAAATGGTATGGACCTAATAGAAGCAGAAGGTATTAAGAAGAGAATGCACAGAAGAATAACCAGAATTCATAGAAGAACTATACAAAAATACACAAGAACTATACTAAAGAACTATACAAAAAAGATCTTCTTGTCCAGATAACCACTTTGTGTCACTCACCTAGACCCAGACATCCTGGAATGCAAAGTTAAGTGGGCTTTAGGAAGGATCACTACAAACAAAGCTAGTGGAGGAGATGATATTCCAGTTGAAGTGTTTCGAATCCTAAAAGACAATGCTGTGAAAGTGCTGCACTCAATATGCCAGCAAATTTGGAAAACTCTGCAGTGACCACAGGACTGAAAAGTTTTCAGTTTTCATTCTAATCCCAAAGAAGGGCAATGCCAAAGAATGTTCAAATATTGTGTGATCGCCCTCATCTCACATGCTAGAAAAGTAATGCTCAAAATTCTCCAAGCCAGACTTCAACAGTACATGAACCATATACTTCCAGGTGTTCAAACTGGTTTTAGAAAAGGCAGAGGAACCAGAGATCAAATTGCTGACATCTGTTGGATCATAGAAAAAGCAAGAAAATTCCAGAAAAACATCTACTTCTGCTTTATTGATTATGTCAGAACCTTTGACTGTGTAGATCACAGCAAGCTATGGAAAATACTGCAAGGGATGGGACTACCAGACCACCTTTCCTGCCTCCTAAGGAATCTGTATGCAGGTCAGGAAGCAACAATTAGAACCAAACATGGAACAACAGACTGGTTCTAAATAGGGAGAGGAGTACATCAAGGCTGTATATTGTTACCCTGCTTATTTACCTTATATGCAGAGTACATCATGTGAAATGCTGTGCTGGATGAAGCACCAGCTGGAATCAAGATTGCTGGGAGAAATATTAATAACCTCAAATATGCAGATAGCACCATCATTAAGGCAGAAAACGAAGAGGAACTAAAGAGCCTCTTGATGAAAGTGAAAGAGAAGAGTGAAAAAGCTGGCTTAAAACTCAACATTCAAAAAACTAAAATCATGTCATTTGGTCCCGTCACTCCATGGCAAATAGATGGAGAAACAGTGGAAACAGTGGCAGACTTTATTGTTTTGGACTCCAAAATCATTGCAGATGGTGACTGCAGCCATGAAATTAAAAGGCACTTGCTCCTTGGAAGAAAAGCTATGACGAACCTAGACAGCATATTGAAAAGGAGAGACATTTCCTTGCTGACAAAGGACTGTCTAGTCAAAGCTATGGTTTTTCCAGTAGTCATGTATGGATGTAAGCTGCTGCTGCTGCTAAGTTGTGTCAGTCGTGTCCGATTCTGTGTGACCCCATAGACGGCATCCCACCAGGCTCCGCCGTCCCTGGGATTCTCCAGGCAAGTACACTGGAGGGGGTTGCCATTTCCTTCTCCAATGCATGAAAGTGAAAAGTGAAAGGGTAGTCTCTCAATCGTGTCCAACTCTTCATGACTCCCATGGACTGTAGCCTACCAGGCTCCTCTGTCCATGGGAGTTTCCAGGCAAGAGTACTGGAATGGGGTGCCATTGCCTTCTCCGATGCATGTAAGAGTTGGACTATAAAGAAAGTTGAGCACCGAAGAGTTGATGGTTTTGAACTGTGGTGTTGGAGAAGACTCTTTAGAGTCCTTTGGACTACAGGAGATCAAACCATTCAATTCCAAGGAATCAGTCCTAAATATTAATTGGAAGGTTTGATACTGAAGCTGAACTTCCAATACTTTGGCCACCTGTTGCAAAGAACTGACTCATTGGAAAAAGTCCCAATGCTGGGAAAGACTGAAGACAGGAGGAGAAGGGGATGACAGAGGATTAAATGGTTGGATGACATCACTGATTCAATGGAAATGAGTTTGAGCCAGCTCTGGGAGTTGGTCTTGGACAGCGAAGCTTGGTTTGCTGCAGTCCATGGGGTCACAAAAGTTGGATATGACTGAGAGAGACTGACCTGAACTGAGGTTGGTCATAGCTTTTCTTCCAAGGAACAAGGGTCTTTTGATTTCATGGCTGCAGTCACCATCTGCAGTGATTTTGGAGCCCCAAAAATAAAATCTGTTAATGTTTCCATTGTTTCCCAATCTATTTGCCATGAAGTGATGAGACCAGATGCCATGATCTTAGTTTTCTAAATGTCAAGTTTTAAGCCAACTTTTTTACTGTCCTCTTTCAGTTTCATCAAGAGGCTCTTTAGGTCTTTGCTTTCTGGCATAAATGTGGTGTCATCTCCATATCTGAGGTTATTGATATTTCTCCCAGCAGTCTTGATTTTGTCACTTATTTGCTGCTTAACTCTGTTCAAATATGTCAGTCTGAAATTTCTCTTGTGGAAGATGGTAATAATAGAATCACTCCTGAGGTCAAGTCAAGACTCAAGTGTAGTGTCTTAACACATTGTAGGCCTTGATAAGTGCTAACTGGTTTCCTTTCCTAGGGATGTTCAGAATTATAGCACTATACTAATTGCAAACTTTCAATCTAGTCATTGGTATCAATCAAAACAGTATATTTTGGAAGACTATGCATAAAATAAGGGCTTCCTGAGTAGCCCAAATGGTAAAGAATCTGGACACAATGTGAGAGACTTGGGTTCAATCCTTGAGTGGGTAAGATCCCCTGGAGAAGGGCATGGTAACCCACTCAAATATTCTTGCCTGAAGAACTCCATGGACAGAGGAACCTGGTAGGCTATAGTTCATGGAGTTGCAAAAAGTCAGACACGACTGAGTGACTAACAATTTCACTTTCATGAATAAAATAATAACTAACATTTCTCTGAAGAACTTAAAGCAAAACAAATCTGAAAATTAAAGAATAAAGTTCATGGAATTTAAAATAGTAATGTTTAGATAGTTGACAAAAATGGTAGATATTTCAAAATACAAATTTTGTTTAAAATGTAAGAAAACAGAGATGATTCTAAAATGCACTGGAGTGATTCAAGTTATCCATGTATTTGATGAGGTTTTAAAAAGCCATGGTAAATATTTAAATCTGGTTAATTTTTATTTTAAAAAGCACACCATATATCTAGTAGATTACACAACGTGTGAAGGCAGAGTCATTTCCTGTTGTAGAACAAAATTAAAGATTTTATAAATTGAGATACATGAAAGATTAATTCTTAGGAAATGACATATCCCAGGTTTGAAAACCCTAGCATTGTACTGTTTATCTTTCCAAGGAACTATGCAGCCAACGGCTGCAATGGACTCTCCCTTTATCTCCAGACCAGGCAGGACTCTATAAACCATTTTTAAGATTACTTAAAATGTAGGCACATCTTGTGTTAGATTTTAATATTTAGAACTGGATACCCTAAGGAAACCTATAAACAGTAGAGTATTTATGCATATTACTACCATTAAGCTAATAATGACAGAGTGGTTCAGAGATGAACTCTGAAGTCAGACCTCCAGTATCATCCCAGATTACTGAATCACTCTTCATTATTTTCAGTTTTTCATATACTTTTCAGCCTGAAGTATTTTTATTATCCTTTTTTCTAAATTCATAGATTTCTTCTACTATAATGTATAAATCACTGTCATTCAATTATTATTAACCCCATCCCTACACCATCACTTCAGATTTTGTATTTTCCAGATCTCAAATTTCTGTTTGGGTTTGTTCTTATACTTTTCTATTACTATATGTAATTTGTATTTGATTTCCATTTCTGTTTCTTGATGGTTCATGCATTTTTTATATAAATTTTCTTTTAGATGCTTAGAAGATTTATAATGTGTTTTCATTGATAGTCTGTATTCCTTGTCCTCAGATCTCAATGTTTCTGTCATCTCTGCCTCTATTTCCATATTATTTCTTATTATCTTGGTTATGAGTGACCTTTTCCTGCTTATTCCTGTGTTGGAAACTCTTTATTGTATACTGCTTTCTGTGAATGTTTTTTATTTTAGTGTCTTGGTTCTGTTTTTTTCTTTTAAGAGCATTAATTTATTTTCTTGCTAATATTTACTTTTCTGAAAATCAAGGCTTGATTTTACATTTGGTTATGGCACTCTAGAGTATGGTTTGCTATACTCTATAGGAAACTATAGAGAACTAAAGTACTCCAGTAGTTATCTGGGGAAGGAGGAGAGGTTTTGACTAAATGCCTGATATATTCACTAAGGTTTGTTGACTGTTGTACTCTGACTGTTCAGAACTTCCAGTTCTCCCAGGAGTATGTCACCTCAGAATCTACTGTCATCTCCAAGTCCTCTCTCTGTCCAGGAGCTGGTTTCTTCCAGGGCTCATGTCATCTGACTCTAAGCATGTGTGCATTTGTGGTAAAAGACTCAAGGGGATCCTTATGCAGATTTCTATAGTGTCTTCTTTATTTAGTTCTCTCTTCTGACTTATCTTATACTACAAATTGCTGCCACTTCAGCAGACCCAAAGTGTCATTTTGGTCTCCTCTACCTTTGGATCACAGCTATCTGTAAAGTGCTCCAGGTCAACCTATCCCGCCCCCCCCACCACCACTACCACACACATACACACACACAGTGTTGAGTGAGTATGGTCCTCTTCTTATATGGGTCCCATCTGTCCAGGATCACAGCCTTGGTCTAGCTGTTGTCTAAATGCGTGGAAATAGGTGCTATATATATTTTATGCAATTTTATTACTGTTTAAGTACTTTGGCCACCTCATGCGAAGAGTTGACTCATTGGAAAAGACTCTGATGCTGGGAGGGATTGGGGGCAGGAGGAGAAGGGGACGACCGAGGATGAGATGGCTGGATGGCATCACTGACTCGATGGATGTGAGTCTGAGTGAACTCGGAGAGATGGTAATGAATAGGGAGGCCTGGCATGCTGCAATTCATGGGGTCACAAAGAGTCGGACATGACTGAGCGACTGAACTGAACTGAACTGATGATTAGCCAGTGTCAGAGGTCCCTCTGACTTTTTTTTTTTGTATAATTGGCCTACAACACTATGTTAGTTGCATGCTCACAACATAGTGATTCCTTATTTCTGTACTTTATAAAATTATCACCACAATAAATCTAGTTACCATCTGTTACCATACAAAGTCATTAAGATATTATTGATGCTATTCTTTATTCTGTACATTTCATCCCTATAAATCATTTATTTTGTAGCTGGAATTTTGTATCTCCTAATCTCCCTTATCTATTTCACTCACCCTCATTCCCCAGCCCTCTGATAACCACCTGTTTGTTCACTTATGAGTCTGTTTCTGTGTTGCTAAGTTTGCATTTATTTTGTTATGTTTGCTCAATGTTTTGTTTTGTTTTGTTTTGTTCAGAATCCACATATAAGTGAAATCATGTGATATCTGTTTTTGTCTTTTTCTCTTATTCCACCTAGCTAATACCCTCTAATTATATCCATGTTATCACACAGCAAATTTTCACTCTTTTGTATGCCTGAGTAATATTTCATTTCATAGTTTATCTTCACCAACATTTATATTTATTATCTTTTTAATTATAGCCATCTGAGAGGTGTTATATGGTATGCCATTGTAATTTCTATTTGCATTTCCATGATTAGTGGAATTAAAATTCTTTTCATATGTTTTTGCCCATCTGTATTTCTTTGGAAAAATGTCTAATCAGCTTCTGTGCCCATTTCTTTTATTAGAGTGTTTTTTGTTTTGATGTTGAGTTTTATAAATTCTATATATATATTTTTATGAATTCTATATATATTTTGGGTATTAACTCCTCATTGCAAATATCTTCTCTTATTCAGATATTAACCTCTTGTGCAAAGGATCATTTGCAAATATCTTCTGGTTTTTCATTTTGTTATCAGTTTCCTTTGGTCCACAAATACTTTTTAATTTGATGTAGTCACATTTGTTTTTGTTTGTTTGTTTATTTTCATTTCCCTTCCTGAGAAGACACATTCAAGAAAACATTGCTAAAAGTGATGTCAAAGATTATACTGCCTATGTTTTCTTCTAAGAATTTTATGGTTTCAGATTTTACATTAAGATCTTTAATCCCTTTTGAGTGTATATTTGTATATGGTATGAGAAAGTAGTCCAGTTTGATTCCTTTGGATATAACTGTCCAGTTTTCCCAACACAGTTTATTGAAGAAGCTATCTATTCCCCCATTTTATATCCTTGCCTCCTTTGTCATAAGCCATATATATTGACCTTATAAGCATAGGTTAGTTTCTGAGCTATCTGTTCTGTTCTTTTGATCTCTGTGTCTATTTTTGTGTCAGCACTGCACTGTTTAATTATTGTAGGTTTATAGTATAGTTTGAAATCAGAAAGCATGATATCTCTAGCTTTGTTCTTCTTTCTCAAGATTATCTTGGCTATTCAGGATCTTTTGTATTACTATACAAATTTTAGAATTACTATCATTTATGATAAATGCTATTGGTATTTTGATAAATATTGCATTGAATCTGTAGATTGTCTTGGGTAGTATGATCATTTTAACAAAATAAATTATTCCAATCATGTTGATGTCGTCTTCAATTTCTTTCATCAGCATCTTAGAATTTTCTGGATACAGGTCTTTTAACTTCTTGGTTAGTATTATTTCTATGTATTTTATTCTTTTTGATGGAATTGTAAATGGAAGATGTGTATAAGAGACAGCTGCAGAGTTTTCCAAATTTGCTGGCATATTGATTGCATCACTTTCACAGCATCATCTTTAATCTTTTGTATTACTATACAAATTTTAGAATTACTATCATTTATGATTTATGATAATGATAAATGCTATTGGTATTTTGATAAATATTGCATTGAATCTGTAGATTGTCTTGGGTAGTATGATCATTTTAACAAAATAAATTATTCCAATCATGTTGATGTCGTCTTCAATTTCTTTCATCAGCATCTTAGAATTTTCTGGATACAGGTCTTTTAACTTCTTGGTTAGTATTATTTCTATGTATTTTATTCTTTTTGATGGAATTGTAAATGGAATTATTTTCTTAATTTTTCTTTCTGGTAGTTCATTGTTACTCTATAGAATTATAACATATTTCTGTATATTAAATTTGTATCCTGAAAATTTATCACATTAATTTATTAGTTCTAATAGTTTTTTTGGTGGTGTCTTTAGGATTTTCAGTATACAAGGTCATGTCATTTGCAAGCAGTGAGAGTTTTACTTCTTCCTTTCTTATTTTAATTCCTTTTATTTATTTATTTTTTCCTGATTGCTGTAGCTAGGAATTCAAATACTATATTGAAAAACAGTTGCATGCTTCTACTAAAATTCTTGAAATATTGTGAAGTTGATATTTTTGTAAGAGAGAAAACTGGAACATGAAAAGCAATATGAAGTTTCCCAAATGCCAAAATTAAACCAAATGTACTGCACAAGGTTTAAAATGAATTTCCATCATTAAATAACTGAGGAAGAAAGCTTAGTGCCCTCTACTGAACCTTATTCTCTGGGCAAAGTTAAAGCATGATTTCTCCAGTGTTTCCTTTAACTATATTAATTTGTACAAATAAATGTACCACTGACCTCAATAGTAGGCTCAAGAGATGGAGATCAATTACAAAGTCTTCTATTTTTGTGTAAAATTATGAAGAGAGATAGAGTGAACCTTAAAGTAGTAAATAATACAATTATAATATATTCTCCCTAAAACATTGGCATCTGTTTATACTTTTATGATTCCCCTACTTCATTACCTGTGTGTATCTATCTCTATAGTTCTCCATATTTTTGGGAGAGCTTTTGAATTTTTTTCTTTACTCTTCTAATATCCCTAATACTTAGTCCATGACATTGTATATCAAATGCTCTTTAAAAGAAAAAAAAAAACAAAAAGAGTGCATTTTGTTTTACTTTGTTTCAAGAGAGATTTTAATTTTGTATTTCATGTGAATAGATAATAGTGGCTAATAGCAAGTAAATGTTAAAAATGTACTTGTAACTTTTATAAATACTTACATTTAATTTATACTTAAACCTTAAAATAATCTTATTAGAAGGGCACATGAGCATAAAGCAGTTAGGTGGCATGCCCAGTGTCATGCCGCTGATGAATAATGGAGGTGAAATTCAAATCCTAAGGGCCTGACCCCAAACTCAAATTATGTTATATGCTACTTCTCATGCAGGAGAACAAGATATATTCATTAAAGAATCCCCATGATAAAAGTTCACTAAAATACTACTTCTTCCATGCTGAATGCTAAAATATCCTAAAGGGGATTTTAATGGGCATAATATAGAATATTAAAATGTGTTATTCAGTAGTTTGGTAACAATCCTATCTAAAAGCAGAGGTCAATATATGTTCAGAGACTCCACGTCATGAGTGAAATATGCTTACTAAAGTAGAAAATGAGTCTGTCAACATGATAATAGTTTTAAACCAAAAATTTTAGCTGAGTTGTGAGAGATGGGGAAGTATTGGAGAGAGGGAGATTGTAGAATTTCTGCTGCTTTCTAATCAATTAAGAAAGCAGGCCTGCTTGGTGTTTGGAAGTTATCAACACATTTTTGAAAAATGAATGTATGTATTTTTCTTCACAATTATTTCATTTTTGCTCTTAAAGTATGAGTATTTCGGTTTATCTGTCATAATAATATCTACTTAGAATGGTTTTCCAATGACATCAATAAGTGTCCTTCCTGACTTTGGACACAGTGCAGAAACCCAAGTCTTCACAAATTAAAGTGAAGAAATGTACAAATAAACTTTCATCATTCCTGTCATTTTTATGGAACCTAATCTAGTAAAGGAGAATATTGAAGCTAAATGACTGACAGGGAGAGTGTCTTTTTTAATTGGCACTGAGCAATTTATCAAACTCTGATGTCAAGAACACTCCATTAAGCTGTGAGAAGGTGATTGGTGCGATAACATTCAATTGAAAATCTCTGTGGATGATAGTTTATGCCACCGTTGCATCAACTTAATGAATGAGGCCCAATAGCATCCTCCTCTTCCTAGAAGGAAGACATCCATCATTGAACAAAAGATTCCCCAGTGCCAATACAATGTCATGATTTTTTTTTTTTTTTGCTTTCTTCCACTTTGTGAGGACAAAAAGATTTCAAAGGTTAAGAGAAATACTGACATCCACATCCCATGGAAAATAATTGCCTGGGCCATATCACACTATTACTTATATCACACTATTACATATTATATATATGTATATGCATATATATGTATATGTAGAATATTGCTTATATGGTTTTAATCATACCTAAGGCAAACAATACACGGAATACAATAAGGCTAACAATACACGGAAGAACTGTACAAAAAAGATCTTCATGACCCAGATAATCATGATGATGTGATCACTAATCTAGAGCCAGACATCTTGGAATGTGAAGTCAAGTGGGCCTTAGAAAGCATCACTACGAACAAAGCTAGTGGAGGTGATGGAATTCCAGTTGAGCTGTTTCAAATCCTGAAAGATGATGCTGTGAAAGTGCTGCACTCAATCTGCCAGCAAATTTGGAAAACTCAGCAGTGGCCACAGGACTGGAAAAGGTCAGTTTTCATTCCAATTCCAAAGAAAGGCAATGCAAAAGAATGCTCCAA
>SJYT01045685.1:2697-17177 GCA_006410635.1 Cephalophus harveyi
TTGTTTTTTAAAGATGCATATTAAGATCGTTTTTAAAATGATGACAAATGTCATGAAATCATTTTAATGTGTAAAAATATTTAAAAATTCAAAGGGGTATCAATTAAGTTTCAACAAATATTTTTGGATAGAGGCTGACAAACTAATTAAAAATTATATGTGGAAATGAAAAGCACCTGGAAGAGCAAATATAATTTTGCAAAAGCACAAAATTGGAAGATTTGTAATTGTTAACTAGTCTTAACTTTGATGAGATCTATATAAACTACAGTAACTGATTTAATATTTGTATGACATAGACAAACAGATCAATGGAACAATAAGGAGTCTAGATTGATCCATGCATATATAGTTAAATGATTGTTGAAAAAGGTCAGTGGAGAAAGATATTTTCAATAAATGGTTCTGGATTATCTTAGATTTTTTTTTTTTTTCAAAATATGAGACTTTATATTTACTTCATACCATGAGAGTTGGACTATAAAGAAAGCTGAGCACTGAAGAATTGATGCTTTTGAACTGTGGTGTTGGAGAAGACTCTTGAGAGTCCCTTGGACTGCAAGGAGGTCCAGCCAGTCCATCCTAAAGGAGATCAGTCCTGGGTGTTCATTGGAAGGACTGATGTTAAAGCTGAAACTCCAATAATTGGCCACCTGGTGCGAAGAGCTGACTCATTTGAAAAGACCCTGATGCTGGGAAAGATTGAGGACAGGAGGAGAAGGGGACGGTAGAGGATGAGACGGTTGGATGGCATCACCGACTCAATGGACATTGGACTCCAGGAGTTGGTGATGGACAAGGGAGGCCTGGCGTGCTGATTCATGGGGTCACAAAGAGTTGGACACGACTGAGAAACTGAACTGAACTGATGCATAAAAATTTAATTGATGATAGATCATAAACATAACACTTAGAAGCATAAGAGCTCTAAAGACACATGGATAAGTATGTTTGCAAATTTCGGATAGGCAAACATTTCTTGGAAAGGCATAAAAAATCCAAACAGAAAAAAAAAGGTAAATTGAACTTTATGCCAATTAACAACTTCTGTTCTTCAAGAGATACTCAAGAAACAAATGCAGAGGCACATATTTGGACATAATATTGGATGTTTATCTATTTGATAAGGACTTCCCAGGTTGTGTTAGTGATAAAGAATCTGCCTGCTAATGCAAGAGACATAACCCACTCCAGTACTCTTGCTTGGAAAATTCCATGAACAGAGAAGCCTGGCAAACTACAGGTCGTGGATTCACACACACACAAAAAATAAATAATAATCGACACGACTGAGCAACTGAGCATGCCTGAAACACATAGGTACAACCAAGTCTGCCAAGAGTATGGGATGGAGCCTCCAGAATGCACTGCTGCTGCAAAGTCGCTACAGTCGTGTCCAACTCGGTGGGACCCCATAGACGGAAGCCCACCAGGCTCCCCCATCCCTGGGATTCTCCAGGCAAGAACACTGGAGTGGGTTGCCATTTCCTTCTCCAATGCATGAAAGTGAAAAGTGTAAGTGAAGTTGCTCAGTCGTGTCTGACAATTAGCGACCCCATGGACTGCAGCCCACAAGACTCCTCCATCCATGGGATTTTCCAGGCAAGAGTACTGGAGTGGGGGGCCATTGCCTTCTCCACCAGAATACACAGTAGCCAGTAAAGAAACATTGGGAGAGAAACGTACCAGGAGTGCTGAAGGAAATGAAAAACTTCAAAGTAACTGGAAAAGAGAGTAGCTCAGTATAAAACAGGGAGCACAGCTAATATTTGTTTTTAATTTTAATTTTTTATTGGGGTATAATTGTTTGATAATGTTGTATTAGTTTCTGTTCTACAATGAAGTGGCTCAACTATATGTATCTTTTATCCCCTCCCTCTTGGACCTCCCTCCTGCCCCCATCTCGTCTCTCTAGGTCACCACAGAGCACTGAACTGAGCTCCGGCAGCAGCTTCTCCTAGCTGTCTATTTTACACATGTGGTGTATATGCATCAGTCCCAATCTCCCAATTCATACCATTCCAAGTCTGCAAGTCTGTTCCCTACATCTGCATCTCTATTCCTGCCCTGAAAATAGGTTCATTTGTACCATTTTTCTACATTCCACATATATGCATTAATATACTATATTTTTCTCTTTCCAACTTCCTCAGTCTGTATGACAGACTCTAGGTTCACCCACATCTCTACAAATGACCCAGTTTTGGATAATTCAAAAAGGCCCATGCAGTACCCTAGCACTACTTTCAATAGCCAGCACATGGAAGCAATTGACATGTCCATCAACAGATGAATAGATAAAGAAAATGGAACGTATATAGAATGGAATATTACTCAGCCGTAAAAAGCATGGCATAAAATTAAAGTGAGGGGTAGCTTGTGAATAGCTTATGCAAGGAATTAGAATTTAACAAAAATGAAAGAAAGGAAAAAGTAAGACAGAGAAGGAGGAGGAGAAGGGAGAAAAGAATGGGGGGCGTAAAGGGGAGGGAAGGAGGATGGAAGGAAAAAGGAAAGAAGACAAAAAAGATGGAAGAATACTTCTATCATACTCTTTATGTGTCAGGCCCACTTCGCATATAGGAGGACCTTTAATCCTTGCCTCATCTGTATATGGTGTGTACTCTTACTATCTCTCATCTTGCTTAAAAATTGGCTCCGAAAGTTAGCTGGCCTAACTCTTCCATGACCAAAAGGCAGAGTTGTGGCAGTCTGGCTTCAGTCTGCGTTTCCCTACCACGTCACTGTCTCGAATGCACTGGGAGCCGGAGTGCCATAGTGTCCCTTAGAAGGTTAATGCCTCAGTTCAGAAGAGAGATGAGAGTGATTTGGGTTGAGAGACAGTGAACTTGAGTGACTACTGTGTAAAATCAAATGGAATTTATGATAGATTAGATGCAGGTAATGAGGGAAAAATATCAAGAATGACTCTTCAACTTCTGGATAGACTGGGTTATTTACTAACATAGGAAACAGGGATAAAGACGGCTGAGGATTGAAGAACTGATGCTTTTGAACTGTGATGTTGGAGAAGACTCTTGAGAGTCCCTTGGACTGAGAGGAGATCAAGCCAGTCTATCCTAAAGAAAATCAACATTGGAAAGCCGATGCTGAAGCTGAAGTGCCAATAGTTTGAGCACCTGATGCAAGGAGCTGACTTATTGGAAAAGACACTGATGATGGGAAAGATTGAGGACTGGAGGAGAACGAGGTGGCAGAGGATGAGATATTCAGATAGCATCACCGACACAATGGACATGAATTTGAGCAAACTCTGGGTGATAATGGAGGACAGAGGAGCCTGATGTGCTACTGTCCATGAGGTGGCAAAGAGTCAGACATGACAGTGACTGAACAACATCAAGAACCAAAATTACAGTTTTTTTTTTTTTCATTAAGTTTGAGATGCTAAAGAAACAGCCAAGTAGATACATCAAAATCTCAGTGTTTCTGTGCTTACCTCCCTCTTTCCCAAGATGGCATGAAGTTATCAGGCTGCCCTCCAGGTCGCCCCAGGTCACTGACTATTCAGATGTCTTCTCTGAGAGCTCTCTTTGCAGTGGATTACTGTCTTTGAGACTGAGCCATTTTTCTTTCTGACCTGGCCCCTCTCCCTGTTATCTGTGCTACCAACTCTCATGAATAAGGGAGCATATTGCTTGCTAAGTTGCTTCGGTCATGTCCAACTCTTTGCAATTGTATGGACCACAGCCTGCCAGGTTCCTCTTTCCATGGGATTCTTCAGGCAAGAATACTGGAGTGGGTTGTCATTTCATTCTCCAGGGGATCTTCCAGATGCAGGGATCGAACCCAGGTCTTTAGCATTGCAGGCAGATTCTTTACTGTCTGAGCCACCACAGAAGCCATATTAACTCAGGGAGAGCATATTAGCTCAGCCACTAACCTCTCCTATATCCAAAGCAAGATGACCAGAATCCCTTCCCCAATGTGAGGGGATGGAGAGGGGTCAGATGTGCTCAATCAGGTCCTCTTACTGTTTAACTTCAATACAGCACCTTTCACTGGGTTATGGTGAGTCTACCTGCAGGGAACTGGGGCAGAATGCAAGGTAGTTTGCTGTCAGCTGCCCCCTCAATCTATGTTTTATCCCCAAGAGGAAAGTTAGAACACATGATGGCCCAACTCCCATGTCCTCTTACTGTTTAACTTCAATACAGCACCTTTCACTGGGTTATGGTGAGTCTACCTGCAGGGAACTGGGGCAGAATGCAAGGTAGTTTGCTGTCAGCTGCCCCCTCAATCTATGTTTTATCCCCAAGAGGAAAGTTAGAACACATGATGGCCCAACTCCCTTCCCTTCATCTTCTCTATCCTATTCCTCAAGAAATTTAGCTAACTCTCATTCCTTGATGTCAGGAAATCCCCCTATCTCTTATGTCCTTTCTTTCATAACTGGTAACCCTCACCGCTTCCCTTTTTTATGGGACCCTAAAGCTGGAATATCCTTGAGAGAACTTGGATCCCTGGGAGGATGAACTATACATCTGTGAAAGAGTTTAATTCTTTCAAAATAATTCTTCAGTTGTGGTCCTTTACACAAATGCATCTTCATTATCTCCCCTTCACCCACTCAACAGGATTTTATTCGCTGGTCGGGAAAGATGGTTTCTAACCATTGTCTCCTTCCCCCAATTTAGACACAGTTGGGAACTGGGCAGCCCCCTTCACCCCACCGAGGCATGACATTTTGAAGAAGTTGAGTGAAACTTTGAAGGTGTTGAGTGAATGTTTGGGAGTAGACTAGACTTAAGCAGCAAGGTCAGTAGTTTAGACTGAGGAAAACGCAAAGCGTTCAAATCATGAGCTATTGAGAGCTGTTAAATTAATTCAACACAAAATTTTAAGTGTTTGAAAATGACTGTGTTTAACTGAGCACCCCACTGTGCTTTGACTGAGAGGCCCTGTAAAAACTGCTGTTTTCAAGTGGGAAATAGACATTTAGAATCAATTCTGTGTGTTTGTGAAACTTCAAAACATGTGATGAATTACAGAAATTTGATGTGGTTTTAGAATTTCCTTTTCTTTACATTATTGTCAATAGAGTAGCATAGAATCCAGAGTGATCAGTTCAATTTTGGCATGTGTTTTATTTCTATTAAATTTTGTTTTACATTCAAAAGTTAGGATGTAGTATACTTTTCTAAGTAATTTCTTAGGTTGTGCTTTCACGAAACTTTTAATGTGATCAAGTTTGCAAGCTCCACATTCAGCCCACTTTCATGTTTCATGTCGTATTCATACTATTTTGGCTTCAGCCTCTTTCCTCATTTTTAGTAAAAATAATTCCTTCTTAGAACTGCAATGTTAACATTATTTTCTCACATACATAAGAATATTTCCATAAGAATCAAAGAAACACAAATTGGCAAAAGTTGAAGTGCTCAGTTGCTAAGTCCTGTGAGACTCTTTGTGACCTTATGGACGTTAGTCCACCAGGCTCATCTGTCCATGGGATTTCCCGGGGAAGAATCCTGGTGTGGGTTGTCATTTCCCCCTCCATGGGATCTTCCCTACCCAGTATTGAACCCTCATCTCCTGCATTGGCAGGTGGATTCTTTACCACTGAACCACCTGGGAAATGCCCAAAGTAGTAGATTGATATTAAATTTATATTGATTCTGCAGCTTTAGTTTTGATTACTTTTCCTGGATTCTTAAAACTTCCATCCTGTCTGACAACTGGTTAAAAAATCTTAGTTCCTGAGACAATCTCAAATGAGATTCAGAGGGATTACAGCCCCTGCCACTCCAAACTGGAAAAAAAAAAAAAAAGAGAGAGAGAGAGAAGAAATTTCAGATGAATTAATTGTGTCTGAATATAGATTCTCACTGACATGGACTTGTTATTGCATCTTATATCCACCTTGCTGTCAGTCAATCAGTGTTCCCTCTTAATATCTTCTTCTGGTTTGTCTATGTGGTCAAATGGATATAGTTTCAATCGAGTCCCTACTCTGATAATGATTTACTTTCTTTGATGATGCATGTACTAATGTGTACTTTAGGTAGTTCTATTCTTATTTTTAAGAAGACTTTATAGACAGAAATGATGCCTTCTTTTGGTTTGAGTGGTTATGATTATGATTGAAGGTTGTATTTTAAACAGTTTGAATGTCCTTAGTCAATTATTTCTTTGAGTCTTTCTCACTCATCCAAACTCAGCTGTTTCTGGGAACTTTCCTAAGGGTTCTATTGCACTCTGATCTCCACTGTTTGAGGATAGTTTGCTCCAGGTGATAACTGCTTGGCTTAATGCAAGATGAGTCCCCTTGAGGTCAGAGGCTGAGACATTTAAATCTGAATTGTGAACCCTAGCAATTGGGGTCTCAGTAGGTGCTGAAAAAATGAGCAAGGGGTAACATAGTTTAAAACCTCCCTTCCTCTTCAGTGTGTGGGTGATTTCTTTTTCTTAACATTGGACATGTAAATATAGTGCCTTATTCAGTTTCAGGCACTAAGTCACTAACTTTAGTGACAATTTGCAGCATTGCAACATAAACAGATAAATAGAGAATAAATATTTGGGATGCAGTGATTACCCTTGGGCTTCCCAGGTGATACTAGTGGGAAAGAACTTGCTAGCAACGCAGGAGACCCAAGAGATGCAGGTCCCTTCCGTGGGTTGGGAAGCTCCCCTGGAGAAGGGCATGACAGCCCACCCCAGTGTTCTTGCCTGGAGAATTCCATGGAGAGAGGAGCCTGGTGGGCCACAGTCCAAATTCGCACAGAATTTGACACGATTGAAGCGACTTGGCACACATGCACGTGATTACTCACACAATTCATATATTTTTATGAAGATGTTCAAATATTGCTCCATCATTTAAGAGGAAATTTCAGGTTTTCATGAGAAAAGTTGAAAAATACAAAGTAGGATAATTTAATTATTAAATTTATTAAGTAGTAAGTTGAGAACTATAGAAAAGATATGCTTCTTATAGTTGGACTGGAATGTGATTTTAAGTTTTAATTCTGTTTTCAAAACAGAATTGTAATCTGTGTTTTTGCTACGTATGTGCGATTTTTGCTAAAATTAACAATTTTAAAATGTACTGGGAAGTTTTCTATTGTTTATCCTTCTGAGATAACTGCAGTCATTTCATATCCAACTCTGACTTCAGTAATTGTATGCATAACACATATGATATCATTCTACATAGTCTTTTTGTTATGTTTTAAGTTAAACTTTTTATTTAAAAATTTTAAATTATATTTAATGGTCTATTCTGTTTTTTTTTATTTTATTGTCTTTAAAAAATCTTTTGATCTTGAAATAATATTAGCTTTACAGGAAAATTGGGAAAATAACCCTTTACATAGCTTCTTTTAGTGTTACAACCTGTTATAACCAGGGTGTATTTATCAATACCAGCAAATTACATTGTTACAGTTGTCTCAACCAAACTATAGACCATACTCAAATTTGACTTGTTTTCCACTAATGTCCTTTCTTTAAAATTGTAAATTAAAACATTTTATCTCTTTATTAGA
Organism: Cephalophus harveyi; assembly: GCA_006410635.1. Lineage (NCBI taxonomy): Eukaryota > Metazoa > Chordata > Mammalia > Artiodactyla > Bovidae > Cephalophus > Cephalophus harveyi. The sequence goes on from SJYT01045685.1 coordinate 10,209, forward strand.
TTTTATTACATTCTTCAGCCTTTAAAAAATCTTCCCTTAATAAAGGGGAATCATCACTGTCAACACAAATATATCCACCTTTCCATTTCAAAGGCTGCTAAGTATTCCATTGAATGGAAACACCAAATTCCTAACAAGCTCCCATGTCTTGAATGCCTGCGTGTTTGCGTGCATGCTAAGTGGCTTCAATCGTGCCAGACATGGACTGTAGCCCACTGGGCTCCTCTGTCCATGGGATCCTCCAGGCAAGAACACTGGAGTGGGTTGGCATGCTTTCCTCCAGGGGATCTTACAAACCCTTGAATGCTTGAGCTTATAAAATTTTCTCTTTTAAATTGCATTGCATCACCTATCCTTAAAAGTACTTGCCTTAAAAAAAAAAAAAAAAAGTACTTGCCCTTAAAAAAAAATTCTGAAATTGAAGTGTCTGCACGTTTCAAAATTTTATATGTCCCCTGGTTACCCTTTAGATAGGTTTTTGCCTTTCATGCATCAGCCTGAGGAGAAGAGTACCTATTTCTCCAAGGAAAGCAACTTAAAATTAAGACCTACCAACATTGCACTTTGCACTGAAGTAGAAAAGAAGCTAGCCTGACATATGCAGAAACAACTTACTTTTTAACATGATAACAATTTAAGGTAATCAAATTTAAGTACAGTACAAGCTGTCCATCACTTGCAAGGCATTTTTATAAGGTCACTGTAAGCACTGTTTGGGGAGGGAAGAGTGCATTTATAGCAAAAGTTTCCATAAATTCCATAACTAAATTGTCCTTATTTTACATGCTGCTTATGTTTTCATGTCAGTCCATAGAAACTACTTTGCTAATAATGTACCTAAACCAGTATATTCACATTACTAGACTGAATTTCTCAAATGTGAATAGAAGGAGTAGGAAAAGTATCTGACATTTTCTATTGTTCTCCTAGTGACATATATTTTAAATAGACAGCATCCTGGTTTTATTTATGTAGTCCTTTCCTGTATTCTGGTCTTTCCTTTTTGATACCATAAAGATTATGTCCTGTTCCATCCTCAAAATATATATTCTTATACCTTGATCTAAAAAAAATATGGCTGATGTGTTGATCTTAACTTACTGATGGAGACAACAAGGTAGTTTAACTCATGTCTACTAATGAGTAAATGACATGCATCAGACGGAGAAAAACATACATCATTTGACATCACTTATATGTGAAATCTTAAAGAAATGATAGAAACAAACTTATTTACAAAACAGAAGTAGACTCACAGACATAGAAAACAAACTCATGGCTATGAAAGGGGTTAGTGGGGGGCAAATTAGGAGTTTGGGATTAACATATACATACTACTACATATCAAATAAACAGCAAGACCTACTATATAGCACAGGAAACCATATTCATTGTCTTGTAATAACCTACAATGGAAAAGAATCTGAAAAAGAGTACATACATATATACACATACACAGAAATATACATGTATAACTGAATCACTTTGCTGTACACCTGAAAACAACTCATTGTAAATTGAATATATTTCAATTTTAAAAAATTATTAAAAATGTGTAAATGACTTATACCATACTAGGCTTATTCAAAGAGTTACGTATGACAGTACATGACATAAACATACCTCAGTTCAGTTCAGTCTCACAGTCCTGTCCAACGCTTAGTGACCCCATAGACTACAGCACACCAGGCTTCCCTGTCCATCACCAACACCTGGAGCTTGCTCAAACTCATGCCCATGGGGTTGATGATGCCATCCAACCATGTCATCTGCTGTCATCCCCTTCGCCTCCCTCCTCAATCTTTCTCAGCACCAGGGTCTTTTCCAGTAAATCAGTTCTTCCATCAGGTGGCCAAAGTATTGGAGGTCAGCTTCAGCATCAGTCCTTCCAATGAATATTCAGGACTGAGTTCCTTTAGGAAGGACTGGTTAGATCTCCTTGCAGTGCAAGGGACTCTCAAGAGTCTTCTCCAATACCACAGTTGAAAAGCATCAGTACTTCAGTGCTCTGCTTTCCTTACAATCCAACTCTCACATCCATACATGACTACTGGAAAAATCATAGCTCTGACTAGATAGACTTTTGTCAGCAAAGAAATGTCTCTTCTTTTTAATATGCTATCTAAGTTGGTCATAACTTTCCTTCCAAAGAGTATGTGTCTTTTAATTTCATGGCTGCAATCACCATCTGCAGTGATTTTGGAGCTTAAGAAAATAATGTCTCTCACTGTTTCCATTGTTTCCCCATCTATTTTCCATAAAGTGATGGGACCAGATGACATGATCTTAGTTTTTTGAATATTGAGTTTTAAGCCAGCTTTTTCACTCTCCTCTTTCACTTTCATTAAGAGGCTCTTCAATTTCTGCCTTAGAGGTGGTGTTATCTACATATCTGAAGTTATTTATATTTCTCTCAGCAATCTTGATTCCAGCTTGGGCTTCATCCAACCCAGCATTTCTCATGATGTACTATGCATATAAGTTAAATAAGTAGGGTAACAATGTATAGCCTTGAAATACTCCTTTTCCAATTTGGAACCAGTCTGTTGTTCCACGTCTTGTTCTAACTCTTGCTTCTTGACCTGCATACAGATTTCTCAGGAGGCAGGCAAGGTGGGCTGGTATTCCCATCTCTTTAAGACTTTATGACTTTAGAGCAGAAGTGACAAATAGATTCAAGGGATTAGATCCAATAGACTGAGTGCCTGAAGAACTATGGATGGAGGTTGGTGACATTGTACAGGAGGCAGTGATCAAGATCATCCTTAAGAAGAAAAAATGCAAAAAGGCTAAATGGTTGTCTGAGGAGGCCTTATAAATAGCTAAGAAGAGAAGCTAAAGGCAAAGGAGAAAAAGAAAGATATATCCTTTTAGATGCAGAGTTCCAAAGAATAGCAAGGAGACATAAGGAAGCCTTCCTCAGCAATCAATGCAAAGAAATTGAGGAGAACAATAGAATGGAAAAGACTAGAGATCTCTTCAAGAAAAGTAGAGAAACCAAGGGAATATTTCATGCAAAGATGGGCACAATGAAGGACAGAAATGGTATGGACCTAACAGAAGCAGAAGATATTAAGAAGAGGTGGCAACAATACACACAGAAGAACTATACAAAAAAAATCTTAATGACGCAGATGTCCACAATGGTGTGATCACTCACCTAGAGCTAGACATGCTGGAATGCAAAGTTAAGTGGACCTTAGGAAGCATCACTATGAACAAAGCTAGTGGAGGTGATGGAATTCCAGTAGAGCTATTTCAAATCCTCAGAGATGATGCTGTTAAAGTGCTGCACTCAATATGCCAGCAAATTTGGAAAACTCAACAGTGGCCACAGGCCTGGAAAGGTCAGTTTTCATTCCAATCCCTAAGAAAGGCAATGCCAAAGAATATTCAAGCTACTGCACAATTGCACTCATCTCACATGCTAGCAAAGTAATCCTCAAATTTCTCCAAGCCAGGCTTCAACAGTACGTGACCCATGAACTTCCAGATGTTCAAGCTGGATTTAGAAAAGGCAGAGGAACCAGAGATCAAATTGCCAACATCCACTGGAACATATCTAGGAACTGTAATAACGTGAATTATGTTGAATTGAGTCATAAATGTTTTAGATACTTTGAGTAAATTATTTTTAATACTTCAAAATTGAGAGATAACATACTTGCAATGGAGTACATCTAGTATACTAATCTGACATACACAGTTCAGTGATTTTTTTATAGGTACAAATTTAATCACTAGCCAGATTAAGATATAGGACATATCTAGGGTTACAGAGTTCCTCATGCACTTTCCCAGTGTATACAGGACAAACATACACAGGCACACGTGCATGTGTGCCAAAAGTAATTGCTGTTTCAGCATTCTAACTTCCATTTTTTGTTATATCTGTCTGTACTTGAGCAATTCTTATTGTGTAAGTATGCCGTTTCCCTCCTGATGAACATCACAGTCCTCCAGTTTGGGCTGGTAATAGTACTACTGCTATGAGTAGTAGATATACTGCTTTCTTCATGTATAAGTGCTTGTGTAGACAGAGACACTCTTTCATGTACAGGACTTTGTGTAGATAGATATATTCATTGCTCTGGGGGTAGAATTACTAGGTCATATATTAAGAGTATGCTTCATTTATGAGAAACCCCCAAATGATTACGTCTGTTTTTCATTATTAAAACTTGCGGCTGCGTTGGGTCTTCACTATGCTGCAGGAGCTCATCATTGCAGGGCATGGCTGGGCTTCCCAGCTGTGTCACACGGGCTTTGTTGCCCTGAGACATGTGGGATCTCCCTGGACCAGGGACTGAACCAGTGTCCCTGGCATTGGAGGGCAAGTTTTTAACCACTGAGCCAGCAGGGAAGTATCCAAATGATTTCAAACTTAACGCCAATGATTTACAACCCAACAAGGTGAGTTAAGTTGGGAAGATCCCCTGGAGAAAGCAACGACTGCACTCCAGTATTCATGTCTGGACAGTCCAATGGACAGAGGAGCCTGGTGGGCTATAGTCCCTGGGCTTGCAAAGAGTCAGACACGACTGAGAGACTTCCACTAGATGTGCTAAGGGAGTTTTCCTTGGTCTATATACAAAAACTTGACACGCTTAGTCATTTTAGCTTCTGTGTTGAATGTAGTGAAAATGTGCCTTTTTGCACAAAAGAGGACATACAGACAAGAGTAGTTATTATAGCCACGCAAAGCAAAAGATCTCTCCAAGTTCCCGAACTATTTAATGTTCTATACACATACATTTTAAGCTTATCATTGTGATTTCTGTTTTTCATCTATTTAAGACCATTTTTCCTATATTTCAACATTTGTGTTCTTTGGATTTTACTTATGACCTAGAATACTTGCTGCCATTTTTAGTTGTTTAGTCACTAAGTTGTGTTTGACTTGCAGTCCCATGGACTGTAGCCCACCAGGTTCCTCTGTCAATGGTATTTCCCAGGCAAGAATACTGGAGTGGGTTGCCATTTCCTCCTCCAGGGTATCTTTCTGACCCAGGAATCAACCCTGTTTCTCTTGCATTGTCAGGCAGATTGTTTACCACTGAGCCACTGGGAAGGCTGTTATTAGTTAGGATGCCTTTATTTTATGGTTGTCATTGGTTATACGAAATGACATACTTGGTTCTAGCTATTCATGTTGTCATCTCTTTATTTTGCAGTTAAACTACATGCAGTGAGTTTAATTGCCTTTTGAAATACATTCAAAAGACTACACGATGACTTGCTCCTAAGGAAAAGTTAATATGTATAGAAAACAGCAGAGAAATAAGCAGTGGGCACATATTTTTTACTGACAAAAATATTGATTGTAAGAGGAACATCGTCAATTGGCCAAATAATCTCTCTTTGGGGGAAGTGTTCAGTTCAGTTGCTCAGTTGTATCTGACTCTTTGTGACTCCATGGACTGCAGTTTGACAGGCTTCCCTGTCCATCATCAACTCCTGGCGCTTGCCCACACTTATGTCCATCAAGTTGGTAATGACATCTAACCACATCATCCTCTGTTGCTCCCTTCTCATGCTGCCTTCAACCTTTCCCAGAATCAGCGTCTTTTCCAATGAGTCAGCTCTTTGCATCAGGGGGCCAAAGGATAGGAGCTTCAGCTTCAGCATTAGTCCTTGCAATGAACATTCAGGACTGATTCCTTTTGGGATTGACTGATTTGGGGGGAGGGGCAATCTCTAATTCATTTTGTTTGTATTTCAATTTTTGTCTATGAATGAGAGAGATAAATGGTACATATCTTTATGTAAATAATTGTAAAAGTTCTCTACTACTAAGAGCAAAATGAAAACTCTTAGATTATTAGGAGACATTGTGTACTGGTTGTCGCCTTCTTTTCTTCTTCTTAATGCAACAACAATAAGGTTGGGTAAAATATATGTCATCTTCAATTCAATGAATTACAGAATTGCTGCCTGTGCTCTTGTTCCTGCTTTTCAATGGTTTGTACATTTCCCCACCCTCTTTTCTTCAGAGGCAACTTGGGCTATTGTCTCAGCTGAGAAATATGGCCTCTTCATCTGGTAATGAGACTGTCTATTTCCTAGATAGAGATCATTTAGTCAGTTGGGAACTGTCTGCAAAGAACATTTATGGAATTAAAAATTGGGAGAAGTGGGAAACTTACTGGAAATCATTCTAATTTGCTGCTTCTCTGGATTTAACCCATCTTTTTCATTAATTGGTTCAGTTACTACCCTAACCTCTTCTTACTGACTTATTTAGCTATATGCCAGTTGTTTTCTGCAGCCAGTGCTTACACACCAACAAGGGATCAATTCTGAAGTCAAGCTTGCTAACACTTTTAAGTCAAGTTGCTAATATGTCTACTCTTTTACTAGAAGTCTCATGAATTTTCTCCCTATGTCAGCCCACAAAGTCTGCATGCCTCATGCATCTGCACAGCTGACAACAAGATCCTTGGCAAAGTTTTTCGTATTGTTTGTCTGTATCCAGGCCCAGTGTGGTCACCATGCAGCCTTTTTTTTTTTTTAAACATAAATTTCAGTTCAGTTCAGTTCAGTTCAGTCACTCAGTCATGTCCGACTCTTTGCGACCCTATGAATCGCAGCATGCCAGGCCTCCCTGTCCATCACCATCTCCCAGAGTTCACTCAGACTCACGTCCATCGAGTCTGTGATGCCATCCAGCCATCTCATCCTCTGTCATCCCCTTCTCCTCCTGCCCCCAATCCTTCCCAGCATCAGAGTCTTTTCCAATGAGTCAACTCTTTGCATGAGGTGGCCAAAGTACTGGAGTTTCAGCTTTAGCATCATTCCTTCCAAAGAAATCCCAGGGCTGATCTCCTTCAGAATGGACTGGATGGATCTCCTTGCAGTCCAAGTGACTCTCAAGAGTCTTCTCCAACACCACAGTTCAAAAGCATCAATTCTTCGGCACTCAGCCTTCTTCACAGTCCAACTCTCACATCCATACATGACCACTGGAAA
>SJYT01045685.1:30640-70558 GCA_006410635.1 Cephalophus harveyi
AGTTTGAAAGATATTAGATAAGCATTAAACAAAGAAAATAATTGAAGAAAAAACATTTAATAACTGAAGAGAAATTTAAAGAAAAATAAAAAAAAATATTATTTTGAACTGAAGAACTAAATGGCCAGAGGGAAATCAGATTTGACTAAAGTATAATAAAGACATTGAAAAAAATGAATAAAATAAGTTTTTAAAAGTAATTTAAAATGGATCACAAAAGAAATGATCTATTTAGAAGATAGGAAAAAATCCATTATATTTTTAATGTAATTGTGAAGAAGAAAAAAACAATACTACATAAAATATATAACACATGCATGCATGCTGTCACTTCAGTCATGCCCAACTCTTTGCAACTTCATGGACTCAAGCCTGCCTGGCGCCTCTGTCCATGGGATTGTCCAGGCAAGAATACTGGAGTGGGTTGCCATGCCCTCCCCCAGGGGATCTTTCCAACCCAGGGACTGAACCTGTGTCTCCTGCATCACAGGCAAATTATGGTGAAGAAGGCTGAGCGCCGAAGAAATGATGCTTTTGAAGTGTGGTGTTGGAGAAATCCCTTGGACTGCAGGGAGATCCAACCAGTCCATTCTGAAGGAGATCAACCCTGGGATTTCTTTGAAAGGAATAATGCTAAAGCTGAAACTCCAGTACTTTGGCCACCTCAAGAGAAGAGTTGACTCATTGGAAAAGACTCTGATGCTGGGAGGGATTGGGGGCAGGAGGAGAAGGGGACGACCGAGGATGAGATGGCTGGATGGCATCACGGACTCAATGGACGTGAGTCTGCGTGAACTCCGGGAGATGGTGATGGACAGGGAGGCCTGGCGTGCTGCGATTCATGGGGTCACAAAGAGCTGGACACGACTGAGTGACTGAACTGAACTGAACCGAACCACTGGGGAAGCCCATGATGTATAATACTATAATCCAAAATTATTTCTGAAAATAAAAGGAGACTTTAAATTATTTTTAAAGTGACCATCATATGCCATGAAAAATTAACCTGGAGTTTTCAAAATTAAGACATATTTTGATAAAATAATGCTGTTAATAACAAATGAAAATAAATTCTCAGTGCCTTAGACAAAAGGATCCAGTTAGCTACCCAAAAAGGAAAGTCAAGTTGGCATTGGATCCAAATAAATCTACAAATCATGAGAGACTTCAGCATTTTCAATAAAATAAAGTGTGAAAAGAGACTTTATATCCAGCCAAGCTGTAATTCAAAATTCAAGGCTATAGAAACATTTTTAACATGCAAAAATTCAGAGAAAATGGTATTCATGAAAAATATCAAAGAATACCAAAGAATCTACTAGTAAATTGGTTCATTTAAGAAGGGTGAAAATTTCCAACAGAACTAATGGAGGGAGGTTAATGTATCTAACTGTATGTCTCATACTAAAATGTGAATTCATGTATAGAAATACAATATGTAACAACATAGAAATACTGTAATGTAAAGCCTGTGATCAGTAGGGTAAACAAAAGGAGAAAGTGATATAAGTTTATTCATTGTCCCATTGTTAATAACTGAGAGTCAGGTAAATCACTTAAAACTGAAACCCAATTAGTTGCCTAAATAAGGAAAAACAGGATTAAAGACATTTTAATTATTTTGGTATGAATATAGAAACCAGCAGAGCAGAACGCAAACATCCCTAAAGACTCAAAATAAAGCAATTAACTAAGTAAATTAGGGTCTGTATGAAACACACATACACACACCCGGACACAACATATTTTGATAAAGTAAGAATAATCAAATAATTTATGTAAATAAATACTGATGAGATTCATTCGAGTGTTAAAAAACAGAAATTTCAAATTAGCCTATAAAATACAACTCCAACCATGGGGCTTCCCTGATAGCTCAGTTGGTAAAGAATCCACCTGCAATGCAGGAGACCCCTGTTTTCTTCCTGGGTTGGGAAGATCTGCTGGAGAAGCGGCAGGCTACCCACTCCAGTATTCTTGGGCTTCTCTTGGGGCTCAGCTGATAAGGAATCTGCCTGCAATGCAGGAGACTTGCATTCGATCTGTGGGTTGGGAAGATCCCCTGGAGAAGGGAAAGGCTACCCACTCCAGTATTCTGGCCTGGAGAACTCTATGGACTGCATAGTCCATGGGGTTGCAAAGAGTTGGACACAATTGAGTGCCTTTCACTAGCATATATATATATATATAGTCCGTCTAGTCAAGGCTATGGTTTTTCCTGTGGTCATGTATGGATGTGAGAGTTGGACTGTGAAGAAGGCTGAGCGCTGAAGAATTGATGCTTTGAACTGTGGTGTTGGAGAAGACTCTTGAGAGTCCCTTGGACTGCAAGGAGATCCAACCAGTCCATTCTGAAGATCAGCCCTGGGATTTCTTTGGAAGGAATGATGCTAAAGCTGAAACTCCAGTACTTTGGCCACCTCATGTGAAGAGTTGACTCATTGGAAAAGACTCTGATGCTGGGAGGGATTGGGAGCAGGAGGAGAAGGGGATGACGGAGGATGAGATGGCTGGATGGCATCACACACTCGATGGACGTGAGTCTGAGTGAACTCCGAGAGATGGTAATGAACAGGGAGGCCTGGCGTGCTGCAATTCATGGAGTCGCAAAGAGTCGGACACGACTGAGCGACTGAACTGAACTGAACTGAACTGAACCCTAAAATGAAGGAAACAGAAAGGTTAGAAATTAAGGGCATGGAAAAAGTAAAACATAGGCATAATAAGAAACAGGGGTTATCATTCTCATATGAGAAAAAATTCAGAACTCAGACTGACAACTATTAAACTTGAGAAGGATTATAGGCTATCTGTCTTCTCTAATCGGCCTTACCCAAAAGAAAAGGAGACTCTGTCTCTTGAATCTTCTTGATAGGAGTTAGCTTTGTAGCTTGGAGAGGCTCCTACTTGCTCACACAGAGACTGGGAGATAGGAGTCAGGTATTCTTTGATGATTACATTTCAAAGGAATGGCTTCCAGGTCCTTGGGAAAGATAGAACATTTATACCTCCACGGGGAAGAGTAAGACTTTTTACAATGGCAGCTTTTCTGAATTAGTACTAAGAAAAGGGAAATCTGGCCTAGAGAGGGAAAATGCCTAAGTTTAGTCAAGAGAAGGAAAGTTAAGCGCTTTTCTGAAGGCTTAAGAGTTAAAAAGAAAAAAAAAAAAAAAAAAAAAAACCTCCTGCAATGCAAGAGACACAAGACACAAGAAGCATAGCTTCAATCTCTGGGTCTGGGTCGGGAAGATCCCCTGGAAGAGGAAATAGCAATCCACTCCAATATTCTTGCCTGGGAATTCCCACGTACAGAGGAGGCTGGAGGGCTACAGTTCATGGGGTGGCAGAGTCAGACAGTGACTGAACAACAAAAGCAAAGTTTTTCCTGTGGTCATGTATGGATGTGAGAGTTGGACTGTGAAGAAGGCTGAGCGCTGAAGAATTGATGCTTTTGAACTGTGGTGTTGGAGAAGACTCTTGAGAGTCCCTTGGACTGCAAGGAGATCCAACCAGTCCATTCTGAAGAAGATCAGCCCTGGGATTTCTTTGGAAGGAATGATGCTAAAGCTGAAACTCCAGTACTTTGGCCACCTCATGCGAAGAGTTGACTCACTGGAAAAGACTCTGATGCTGGGAAGGATTGGGAGCAGGAGGAGAAGGGGACGACCGAGGATGAGATGGCTGGATGGCATCACTGATTTGATGAAAGCTAGTCTGAGTGAACTCCAGGAGATGGTGATGGACAGGGAGGCCTGGCGTGCTGCGATTCATGGGGTTGCAAAGAGTCAGACACAACTGAGCGACTGAACTGAACTGAACTGAATGCTCTCTTCTTGGTTATTGTTTATATCAGCATCAAATTAACTAAGATAAAGAAGGTAAAACACGACCCAAGGAACTTGAAGACACTATTTTGTCTGCTCTCAGTGGGAAATATTCTAAGCACAAATATAAAAGCAATCTTGAATTATTCTTGGTTTGTTATTGGTACTGTTGTTACCAAAAGGTATGCATGGGGGTTCTGGCTGCTCTCCCTCTCAAAAGCCAGTAAGCAGGCCAAGTTTAGTTCAGTTCAGTTCAGTTGCTCAGTCGTGTCCGACTCTTTGCGACCCCATGAATCGCTGCACGCCAGGCCTCCCTGTTCATTACCATCTCTCGGAGTTCACTCAGACTCACGTCCATCGAGTCCATGATGCTATCCAGCCATCTCGTCCTCGATCATCCCCTTCTCCTCCTGCTCCCAATCCCTCCCAGCATCAGTCTTTTCCAATGAGTCAACTCTTCACATGAGGTGGCCAAAATACTGGAGTTTCAGCTTTCGCATCATTCCTTCCAAAGAAATCCCAGGGCTGATCTTCTTCAGAATGGACTGGTTGGATCTCCTTGCAGTCCAAAGGACTCTCAAGAGTCTTCTCCAACAGTTCAAAAGCATCAATTCTTCGGCGCTCAGCCTTCTTCACAGTCCAACTCTCACATCCCTACATGACCACAGGAAAAACCATAGGCAGCCTTGTCTAACTCAATGAAACCAAGCCAAGTGGGCCACGTTAGTGGAAAGGAAAGTTTGCTTTATTTCAGATGTCGGCAGCTGGAGGGGATTTATTATACTTGATGGCTGTATTTTGGTTATTTAAAAAGATGACCTTGTTTTTAGATATATATTGAAATGTTTATTTGTGAAACAACATGATTCTCAACATTTCAAATTTATTGTGAATGAGAAGAAGTAAGAGAGCAAGAACACATATTTGGCTGTGCTAATAATACTAACAATTAGGTAACCTAGATAAATGTTGTTTATTGTACTATACTTTCAATGTTCTGTACGATTGAAATTTTCCAAAGCTATAAGTAGAGGAAATTAGTCCCACCCCAAAATAAGTCATAAAATGCATTCTAGACCAAGCTGCTGAGATAATTATTTTTTAAAGTAAAATTACAAAAACAGTTTATGCAGAGGCCAGTATTCAAAGTCTGGCAAAACATAAAAATAACAAAGAATAAATTATAGTTTTTGAGTTGCAAAATAGGCTATTGAAATTCTGAGGTGAGACAGTAGTTTTAAATAAAAAGGATTTGTCTTGCTGGAGAGAATGTTTTGATTTTGGAAAACTTGGCTTTGAGTTTTCCTAAAAGACTTGATCCATAAATGCTGTACCCCAAAGCACAAGTGTCATATTTCAGATTATTCAACTTTATTAATGCTTAGATAAAAATAGTAATATAGGTGTACTTTTATTTATAAATTGTATGCATATAATTCTGTAGTAATATATTGTAAACCTTAGAAATTTCATACAAAAAAATACAATAGGAAAGATGGTAAAAAAAAAAAAAAGATACAGAAGTTCAAATGTGGATCAATTCAAGTGGCCCCTTGGAGATATACACTTCTGAGACCTGTAACAGGAATGTTAGCTTTTTGATACCATGCAACAGTGAAGGATTTTGGTTTACACCTCCAAAGAAGAAAAAATTAAACGGTGTTTGAAAGATTAGAGAATTGGAAGAAACAGCAATAGATTTAATTACAGAAGGAAGTTTCTGAAAAGTGACTCATATTCCTCAAGACAGAGATTTAACATGTTGGAACTGAGGAAGAGGTGCTGGATAATTTTGGCAGAATCCAAGAATGCCTGGTCTTGTGCCTCTCTGCCAAAGGTGTAGCCAAATGGCATCAGTGGATCTTCCAGAAGCTGCAAGTCCCAACCTGAGCCAGAGGGTAGAGTAACTATGACCAAGCAAACTGCACAGCAGCACCCAATCAGTGCTCCAAGTGCTTGAGTGAAACTAACGGCAGAGTCAGAGCACACAGGGTCCAATGATTGTAGCCAACAGACTGAGATATGAGGACAGAGGCTCCCAGAGGAAGACGAAGATGTGAGAGTAATGAGTTGACTGAATTATAATTTTCAATGGAAAGAGTGTAATCTTGAAGTGAATTAGGAAGAAAAAATTAGTTACCAAGTTTTCCTGGAATTATACAGACCATTTTTTTCTGTTAGCAGGCAGAATGGAATCCAAAGTCAAAATAAATTGTAAAAAAGTTGCATTTTGGATGATTAAAATTGGGATGTAAAAATCCCCATCTGCTACCTCAAGAAAATTAAATTTTTCTTTACTCCTAACCCCAGAAATAATCAACAGTAATTTTCTGAGAATGTTTTTCTACTGGTTTTAATAATAAAAACAGATGTCTAGAGTTTGATAAATGTTTATTGAGTACTTGTATGTTCTTGATCCTGTTCTAGGTGTTGCGAATACTGTATAACAAAACACTGTATAACAGAATAAGGGGAAAAATGCATGTTCTCTGTTTTAGCAGATAATTAAGAAAGCTTCAAGATTAGTACCATTAATTCAGGTCAATGGTTAAATATGTTTTGGTAAATGAAGGGTAGTACAAACTTTAAAAATCATGTGACTTCATCCTAATCAGTTTCTTGTTACTACTGGGACTCTGCTGCTTTCCCTGAAATATTATAGAATAATAGGGTACATCTCAACTCCATAGGCAAAGAAGCCTGGAGGGCTACAGTCCATGGTGTTGCCAAGAGTTGGACATGACTGAGTGAATAAGCACATTAAAAACAAAACAAAACAAAAAAAGTTCTGGGATGTTCATGTCCTGCTTCTATCAGCAAATAACAGTGATAGGCAGCAGTGGAGTTCTGGCCTGAAATAGGGAAGCCATTCCTAGGTTGAGTCCAGACAGTGATTTTTTCAATTAAATACCAAGGAGATTATTGCCATGATTAACTATGGACTTGGGATATCTGAGTTTGCTAAAGTTTCATTTTTATTTAAAAGTTTGAAAACTTAACTTTAAATGTATTGCTTTAAATTTTCATTCTGATTTTCCTCATGGTTGAATATATTTAAAAAAATCACAGGATAAAATAATTAGATGTAAATAATTCTTCATGTTCAGCGTTAGCAAAAAATTTTAAATAGAATGTTTTTTGAGAATTCCATAATATTTCTAATTTCTACAAAATGAATTTGAAGAATTAAAACAAAAAATACTTGGAGAAGGCAATGGCACCCCACTCCAGCACTCTTGCCTGGAAAATCCCATGGATGGAGGAGCCTGGTAGGCTGCAGTCCGTGGGGTCGCTAAGAGTCAGACACGACTGAGTGACTTCACTTTCACTTTTCACTTTCATGCATTGGAGAAGGACATGGCAACCCACCGCAGTGTTCTTGCCTGGAGAATCCCAGGGACGGGGAGCCTGGTGGGCTGCCATCTATGGGGTCGCACAGAGTCGGACACGACTGAAACGACTTAGCAGCAGCAGCAGCAGTAACTATATCAAGTTTTAAATGTTGGTCAGGTTCAGTCAGAAGTTACCCTCTGGCTATTAACAACCTTTGGAAACCTGTTAAATGAATTTAAAGAAATTTTAGTATTGTGTTGATTTAAGTTTCTCTCAAATTTGTATTTCCTATTCTTTGTTGCTCCTAATTTATTTTAAGGCTTCCCTGGTGGCTCAGACGGTAAAAAAATCTGTCTGCAAAGCAAGAGACTTGGATTCAATCCACGGGTTGGGACGATCCACTGGAGAAAGAAAATGGCACCACACTCCAGTATTCTTTCCTGGAGAATTCTGTGAACTTTTAATGAGAATTTCTAATTGTTTTTCTTGGTAAACAATTCCTTTTTGTTCACAAAACACTGATCATAATTTTAAGCTCTAAATTTTTTGATTTATTAATTCATGTTTTTATTAAGTTATATTTGGAAAACACTCAAAGGTGGTTTTCTCCTGTTTCTTGGGTCCACTTCTTTCACTTTGGGTTATATCAGACGTTTGCAATTTGTGTTCCTTTTAAAAATATGTACACATGCATGTATGCATATTTGTTTGCAGGCATGTATTTATTGTAAGGTTATGTCCTTTATTACTATCATTTCTTTTTGTCTTGATCATGTTCTACTTTGAGCAGCTCCTTAGATCTGCTTTTTTGTTCTGGTATAGTTTGTTCTGGTATATTCTGGTATAGTATGAATGAATCTCACTTAATAACTTTTTACCTTATTTGTCTTTTATTAATTCACTCAATTGTTCATTAAAGAGCAAAAATATGAGCACATACTGTGCTCTGTGTGCCAGGAACTGTGCTTAATTCCAGAGAATCAGCAGTGACAAAAGTAGGCAAAGTCCTTGTAGTTGTAAAGCTTACCTTTACTGGAGAGACAAGTTAATATGGTTTTTCCAGTAGTTATGTATGCATGTGAGAGTTGGACCACGAAGAAGGGTGAGTGCTGAAGAATTAATGCTTTTGAATTGTGACACTGGAGAAGACTCTTGAGAGTCCCTTGGACTGCAGGGAGACCAAACCAGTTCTAAAGGAAATCAACGCTGAATATTCATTGGAAGGACTGATGCTGAAGCTGAAGCTCCAATACTTTGGTTGCCTTATGTGAAGAGGCAACTTATTGGAAAAGAACCTAATGCTGGGAAAGATTGAAGGCAAAAGGAGAAGGGAGCAGAAGAGGAAGAGATGGTTAAATAGCTTCACTGACTCAATGGTTATGAATCTGAGGAAACTCTGACAGTGGATGATAGAAGAGCCTGGAGTGCTGCAGTCCATGGGGTCACAAAGGGTGGGGCACAACTTAGCAAATGAACTACAAGAGTTCATGTATGTACTAGATAGTAAAAAGACCGGGGGTGAGGTGGGGAGTAAAGAAATAAAATGACTTTGAAAGTAGAATGAGTGTTGAAAGTTTAGAGAAGATAGATAAGGACACCATTATTGACACTGTGACTTTTGAGTGATGCTTTTGTAGGGTTCATTTTTGTCTGTGCTCAGAAGTTCTGTTTGTAGTTTTACCTCTGAGTTATAAGGACAGGCTGGAAATGACTTCCCAGTTGCAGTGAGAGGGCTTAGCTAGGTGAGGACTGTCCTTTCTGGGGCAGTGGGCCTGGGTTCTCTTTTTTTTGGGGGGGGGTCTTAGTAATTACTCCATCTAGTCAAGGCTATGGTTTTTCCAGTAGTCATGTATGGATGTGAGAGTTGGACTATAAAGAAAGCTGAGCACAGAAAAATTGATGCTTTTGGACTGTGGTGTTGGAGAAGACTCTTGAGAGTCCCTTGGACTGCAAGGAGATCCAACTAGTCCATCCTAAAGAACAGTCCTGGGTGTTCATTGGAAGGACTCATGTTGAAGCTGAAACTCCAATACTTTGGCCACCTGATGTGCAGAACCAACTCATTTGAAAAGACCCTGACACTGGAAAAGATTGAAAGCAGGAGGAGAAGGGGACAACAGAGGATGAGATGGTTGGATGGCATCACCAACTCAATGGTGATGAGTGACATGAGTTTGAGTAAACTCTAGGAGTTGGTGATGGACAGGGAAGCCTGGTGGGTTGTGGTTCATGGGGTCCAAATAGTCGAACATGACTGAGCGACTGAACTGAATAATTAATCTGCTTGAAGGCCAACCAGCTAGCAGTTTATCTCAGGTATGTAAATTGATCTAACTTTCTTACCTTATTTAGCATAGAATTCTTGAAAATGGTCTTGGTTTAGAAGCTCTATTCCTGGTCGATTATAAATTAACCCCCCACCTGCCCTCCCCATGGTGTTTTTTTTGTTCTTGTTTCTTAGTGATTTCTTTTATATTTAAATCTTTCATCCATCTGGGATTTAGTCTTGTATAAGTGAACAGGACTGAAAGTAAGTGATTTTCTCCACTATATTTAAATAAAGAAAATAAAAATCTCTGCATTGGAAAGAAAATCTAAAAACAAATGACCAAATAAAAATACATATTTTCAACAATATTAGAGACACATGACTCTTTTAACTCAGGTAGATGATTTCTACACATTAACACAAAGAGGATACAAAAGAAATAAATTAACATATAGAGAAACAGGCATCCATCAATAGACAATACATAAACAGGGAGATATTTATTTCAATTAAATATGTAAAAAGATGCTTTGACTCACATGCTTGAAGAAAAATGCCAATTAAAACTACAATGAGAGAGCATTTGTTTTTATTAATCAGATAACTGTTGCTTTTTTTTTTAGTGGCCAAGTTGTGTGTGACTATTTTGTGACCCTATGGACTGTAGCCTGCCAGGCTCCTCTGTCCATGGGATTTCCCATACAAGAATACTGGAGTGGGTTGCGATTTCCTCCTCCAGGTGAATCTTCCAGA
Organism: Cephalophus harveyi; assembly: GCA_006410635.1. NCBI lineage: Eukaryota > Metazoa > Chordata > Mammalia > Artiodactyla > Bovidae > Cephalophus > Cephalophus harveyi. The sequence goes on from SJYT01045685.1 coordinate 40,820, forward strand.
CCCCCTTCCAGACCTTCTAGGGATCGAACTCATGTATCCTGCTTTGGGTGGTAGATTCTTTACCACTGAGCCAGGGAAGCCCCCATTATCAGATTGGTCTCTTGGTGAGGGCACGGAGTAAAAGCACTCTCACATATTTGATAGAACCCTAAATTGTTCTATCAGTGGTGGCAGAAGGACACTGAAGTGCCCCTCAAGATCCTTGCCTAGGGATTATCAGGCCCCAGGGTAATCCCCTGGAATATGGCTTCCTTCTCAGCAAATGAATACAAGGATGCAAGATATGCATGACTGCATTATAGGACTACATGATATAAGATGTAATGCCCATCTTCCTGAGAAGACACTGGATTGCTTGTTTTGATGACACAAGTGGCCATGTTGGGGAACCCACAATGTAAAGAACTGGGTTTGACTTCTAGGAACTGAGATCAGTTGGCAAGAAAGGGAGGTCCTCTATCGTAAGGTGCAAGATATTGAATTCTGACAACAACCTGAGTATCTCTGAAGAGGATTCTTCCCCAGCTGAGAATTCAGATATCCTATCTTCAGCTGACATATATATTGTAGTCTTATATGTACTCAACTAGTTCATTTCAGTCACTCAGTTGCGTCGGACTCTTTGCAATCCAATGGACTGCAGCACACCAGGCTTCCCTGTCCATCACCAACTTTCGGAGTTTACTCAAACTCATGTCCATTGAGTCAGTGATGCCATCCAACCATCTCATCTTGTCGTCTCCTTCTCCTCCTGCTTTCAATCTTTCCTAGCATCAGGGTCTTTTCCAGTGGGTCAGTACTTTGCATCAGGTGGCCAAAGTACTGGAGTTTCAGCTTCAGCATCAGTCCTTCAAATGAATATTCAGGACTGATCTCCTTTAGGATGGACTGGTTGGATCTCCTTGCAGTCCAAAGGACTCTCAACAGTCTTCTCCAACACCACAGTTCAAAAGCACCACTTCTTCAGTGCTCAGCTTTCTTTATAGTCCAACTCTCACATCCATACATGACTACTGGAAAAACCATAGCCTTGACTAGATGAACATTTGCTGGCAAAGTAATGTCTGCTTTTTAATATCTGTCTAGGTTGGTCATAGCTTTTCTTCCAGGGAGCAAGTGTCTTTTGACTTCATGGCTGCTGTCACCATCTGCAGTGATTTTGGAGCCCAAGAAATAAAGTCTCTCACTGTTTCCACTGTTTCCCCACCTACTTCCCATGAAGTGATGGGACCAGATGCCATGATCTTAGTTTTCAGAATGTGGAGTTTTAAGCCAGGTTTTTACTCCTCTCTTTCACTTTTATCAAGAAGCTCTTTAGTTTTTCTTCACTTTCTGCCATAAGGGAGATGTCATCTTCATATCTAAGGTTATTGATATTTCTCCTGGCAATCTTGATTCCAGCTTTTGCTTCATCCAGCCTGGCATTTCACATGATGTAGTCTGCATATAAGTTAAATAAGCAAGGTGACAATATGCAGCCTTGACTCATATTGTCAATATGCAGCCTCAAATAAGCCATACCTAAACTTCAGTACCATAGAAACTGTGAGAAAGTAAATGTAGTTTGTTAAGTCTCTAAATTTGCACTTGGTATTCTGGTAGGCAGTGGTAGATAAATGATAGAGCATCTGTGCACATGGGGCTGGAGGGGCATCTCCTCCACGGGTTTGGTTAGTGGTCTATGATGGCAATTACCTCACATTGAAGGAGAACCTGTGCTCCTGGACTGTAGCAGACATGGTGGCTCAGATCACGAAGTGCAAGTTTGAGCAAGGTTGTGTGGCGGAGTTCCTCAGGAACTACCTGGAGGGCATGTGCGTGGAGTGGCTCCGCAGATACCTGAAGAATGCGAAGGGCATGCAGCATCATGCAGACCCTCCAGTCCATGGGATTGCAAAGAGTCAGACATGACTGAGCAACTAACACTACTACCATGCACTATTAATAAATCATTTGATCCATTACTTAATTTATATCTCATTTTTAACATATATATATATATCCAAAGGTACATATACAAAAACAATCCATTATAGCAAGTTTTAGTAATAACAGAGGAATGGAAAAGAAATCTACAAGCCTGTCAATAAATGTCTAATCAAAAACTGGCAGATTATGTTATAATCACTAAAGGACATTTTAGCCAAGGGAGAGAGAATATATATATTAGAAAAAAGCAAGATAATTCTTCAGTGGAAATCAGGCTTCAGAATATTGTATATAAGTATGCTAGCATTTGCAAATTGGCAAAAGAACGCACAGAACTAAATTTGTATATGTATAGATTATCTCTTCAGTTCAGTTCAGTCGCTCAGTCGTGTCTGACTCTTTGCGACCCCATAGATTATCTCTAGGGAATACAATTAGTTGGAAAAATTGGTTGCTATTTTAGCTTGACATAAAAACTAGAGGGGGCTTCTCAGGTGACATTAGTGGTAAAGAACTGGCCTGCCAATGCAGAAGATGTAAGAGACTCAAGTTTTATCCCTGGGTCAGGAAGATCCCCTGGAAGGAGGCATAGCAATACTCCAGTATTCTTGTGGGGACAATTCCATGGACAGAGGAACCTGGTGGGCTACAGTCCATAGGGTTGCAAAGAGTTGTACGGGTCCATCTAGTTAAGGCTATGGTTTTTCCTGTGGTCATGTATGGATGTGAGAGTTGGATTGTGAAGAAGGCAGAGCGCCAAAGAATTGATGCTTTTGAACTGTGGTGTTGGAGAAGACTCTTGAGAGTCCTTTGGACTGCAAGGAGATCCAACCAGTCCATTCTGAAGGAGATCAGCCCTGGGATTTCTTTGGAAGGAATGATGCAAAAGCTGAGACTCCAGTACTTTGGCCACCTCATGCGAAGAGGTGACTCATTGGAAAAGACTCTGATGCTGGGAGGGATTGGGGGCAGGAGGAGAAGGGAACGACAGAGGATGAGATGGCTGGATGGCATCACGGACTCGATGGACAGGAGTCTGAGTGACCTCCGGGAGTTGGTGATGGACAGGGAGGCCTGGCGTGCTGCAAATCATGGGGTCGCAGAGAGTTGGACATGACTGAGTGACTGAACTGAACTGAAGCACCTTAGGACAGCATAGCACAAAGACTAGAATAGAGGGTTGAGAAAATATTTTATTATCCATTTTATTTGGTATCTTTTGGGTTTTTAATTATGTGTATGTATTCATGCAGCCAGAATCTATGATTACAGGAATAGTAAAATTCTCTGATGGTTAAAACATATTTGAGAGTTTTGATGTTGTTTTCTTCACTTTTTATGTTCTTACTGCATTATTCATTTATTCAAAAAATAAATATTTGAGTGCTTGCAAGATATTCTGCTACTTACCAGAGCTTTAGGTTCTGAGAGGAATTCATAGATGAATAAGATAAGATCCCTGGTCTCAATACTTTATAATCTAGCAAAGGAGATTAAAGAAGGAAAATTCCAGCTAACAAGGTGCTGTGTGGTCAGAAACATAAATGAAGCCCATGTGAAGGTTTGTATACTCTTACAGAAAGTTTTGTCCTTTGGGGGATGTTTAGGATAAAGGAGAATGCATTTAATCTGATGCTGAAATGTAGATAAAATTTTAGGTGCATCTAAATGAAACAGGAAGGGGGAGAGCAGGGTACAACCCTTAAAAGAATGATGTAACCATAGGACATGATAAAGACTGGTTAGTGACAACTGGGACTAAGATGGTGGAAGATTCAACTTCTAGTAGACCTTGAGCCTCATTATATGTTTATTATAATACATTAGTATGAGAAATGACACACTCACAAACCCCATGGCAGTTCTGAGGCTGACTAAAAAAGTAAAAGAGTGGGTGCTCTTCCAGTTTCTAGAAATCTCTGTCCTTCTCCAAAATAATTAGAACAATCCTCCAACTCAATAGCTTATGAAAGTACCCAGCCCATAAAAACTAACCACCCCATATTTAGAAGCTCTTGTCTTCTCATATAGCCTACACTCTGTCTGTGGATTGTGTTTCTTCCAAGTACTCTTGACTTCTGAGATGGCCAGGGTGTTTCTCTCTAAATAACATTTCCCAGCACCACGTGTTAAAGAGATTGTCTTTTCTCCATTGTATATTCTTGCCTCCTTTGTCGAAGATAAGGTGTCCATATGTGTGTGGATTTATCTCTGGGCTTTCTATTTTGTTCCATTGATCTATATTTCTGTCTTTGTGCCAATACCATACTGTCTTGATGACTGTGGCATTGTAGTAGAGCCTGAAGTCAGGCAGGTTGATTACTCCAGTTCCATTCTTCTTGCTCAAGATTGCTTTGGCTATTCGAGGTTTTTTGTATTTCCATACAAATTGTGAAATTTGTTCTAGCTCTGTGAAAAATACTGTTGGTAGCTTGATAGGGATTGCATTGAATCTATAGATTGCTTTGAGCAGTATACTCATTTTCACTATATTGATTCTTCCAATCCCTGAATGTGGTATATTTCTCCATCTATTAGTGTCCTCTTTTATTTCTTTCACCAGTATCTTATAGTTTTATATATATAGGTCTTTAGTTTCTTTAGGTAGATATATTCCTAAGTATTTTATTCTTTTCATTGCAATGGTGAATGGAATTGTTTCCTTAATTTCTTTTTCTATTTTCTCATTATTAGTGTATAGGAATGCAAGGGATTTCTGTGTGTTGATTTTATATCCTGCAACTTTACTATATTCATTGATTAGCTCTAATAATTTTCTGGTGGAGTCTTTAGGATTTTCTATGTAGAGGATCATGTCATCTGCAAACAGTGAGAGTTTTACTTCTTCTTTTCCAATTTGGATTCCTTTTATTTCTTTTTCTGCCCTGATTGCTGTGGCCAAAACTTCCAGAACTATGTTGAATAGTAGCGGTGAAAGTGGGCACCCTTGTCTTGTTCCTGACTTTAGGGGAAATGCTTTCAGTTTTTCACCATTGAGGATAATGTTTGCTGTGGGTTTGTCAATTCAGAATGGGAGAAAATAATAGTAAATGAAGCAATTGACAAACAGCTAATCTCAAAAATATACAAGCAACACTTGCAGCTCAATTACAGAAAAATAAACCACCCAGTCAAAAAATGGGCCAAAGAACTAAATAGATATTTCTCCAAAGAAGACATACAGATGGCTAACAAACACATGAAAAGATGCTCAACATCACTCATTATCAGAGAAATGCAAATCAAAACCACAGTGAGGTACCATTTCACACCAGTCACAATGGGTGTGATCCAAAAGTCTACAAGCAATAAATGCTGGAGAGGTTGTGGAGAAAAGGGAACCCTCTTACACTGTTGGTAGGGAATGCAAACTAGTACAGCCACTATGGAGAACAGTGTGGAGATTTCTTAAAAAACTGAAAATAGAACTGCTTATGACCCAGTAATCCCACTGCTGGGCATACATGCTGAGGAAACCAGAATTGAAAGAGACACGTGTACTCCAATGTTCTTCACAGTACTGTTTATAATAGCCAGGACATGGAAGCAACCTAGATGACCATCAGCAGAGGAATGGATAAGAAAGTGGTGATACATATACACAATGGAGTATTACTCAGCCATTAAAAAGAATACGTTTGAATCAGTTCTAATGAGGTGGATGAAACTGGAGCCTACTATACAGAGTGAAGTAGGCCAGAAAGAAAAACACCAATACAGTATACTAATGCTTATATATGGAATTTAGAAAGATGTTAATGATAACCCTGTATGCGAGACAGAAAAAGAGACACAGATATATAGAACAGTCTTTTAGACTCTGTGGGAGAGGGAGATGGTGGGATGATTTGGGAGAATGACACTGAAACATGTATAATATCATATAAGAAATGAATCGCCAGTCCAGGTTCGATGCAGGACACAGGATGCTTGGGGCTGGTGCACTGGAATGACCCAGAGGGATGGTATGGGGAGGGAGGTGGGAGAGGGGTTCAGGATGGGGAACATGTGTATACTCGTTGTGGATTCATGTTGATGTATGGCAAAACCAAAACAATATTGTAAAGTAATTAGCCTCCAACTAAAATAAATAAATTTAAATTAAATAAAAGAGACCTAAAAAAATAAATAAAAATAAATAACATTTCTTACCTAATACTTTATCTCTGAATTCTTTCTCTACGAAGCAAGAACCTCAAATTCACCAGAAACATAAGAAGGCATTTCAAACATATGGCATAGGTGAGTCAAACCATGGATCTGTGGAAAACTGTTAGAATTTTCCAGAAAGAAGGCACATATGCTTTCCATTAGAAGGTAGAGTTCTTGAAGGAATATAGTGAAAGAGTAGTATACGTACAAATAGGAGAGTTTTCACTGGATCATGGAAAAAGTATGAGAGTTCCAGAAAAACATCTATTTCTGCTTTATTGACTATGCCAAAGCCTTTGACTGTGTAGATCACAATAAACTGTGGAAAATTCTGAAAGAGATGGGAATGCCAGACCACCTAATCTGCCTCTTGAGAAATCTGTATGCAGGTCAGGAAGCAACAGTTAGAACAGGACATAGAACAACAGACTGGTTCCAAATAGGAAAAGGAGTACATCAAGGCTGTATATTGTCACCCTGCTTATTTAACTTCTATACAGAGTACATCATGAGACATGCTGGACTGGAAGAAACACAAGCTGGAATCAAGATTTCAGGGAGAAATATCAATAACCTCAGATATGCTGATGACACCACCCTGATGGCAGAAAGTGAAGAGGAACTAAAAAGCCTCTTGATGAAAGCAAAAAAGTTGGCTTGAAGCTCCACATTCAGAAAACGAAGATCATGGCATCTGGTCCCATCACTTCATGAGAAATAGATGGGGAAACAGTGGAAACAGTGTCAGACTTTATTTTTGGGGGCTCCAAAGTCACTGCACATGGTGATTGGAGCCATGAAATTAAAAGATGCTTACTCCTTGGAAGAAAAGTTATGACCAACCTAGATAGTATATTCAAAAGCAGAGACATCACTTTGCCGACTAAGGTCCGTCTAGTCAAGGCTATGGTTTTTCCTGTGGTCATGTACGGATGTGAGAGTTGGACTGTGAAGAAGGCTGAGTGCCGAAGAATTGATGCTTTTGAACTGTGGTGTTGGAGAAGACTCTTGAGAGTCCCTTGGACTGCAAGGAGATCCAACCAGTCCATTCTGAAGGAGATCAGCCCTGGGAATTATTTGGAAGGAATGATGCTAAAGCTGAAACTCCAGTACTCTGGCCACCTTATGTGAAGAGTTGACTCATTGGAAAAGACTCTGATGCTGGGAGGGATTGGGGGCAGGAGGAGAAGGGAACGGCAGAGAATGAGATGGCTGGATGGCATCACTGACTCGATGGATGTGAGTCTGGGTGAACTCCAGGAGATGGTGATGGACAGGAAGGCCTGGTATGCTGAGATTCATGGGGTCGCAAAGAGTCGCACACGACTGAGTGACTGAACTGAACTGAGGAATGCGTGTGGAGTTCCTTGAAAGTAAGAAACAATATATTTAATAATAAGTTATGAGCATTGTAACATTTCTGCACAGAGTAATAGAACCATTAGCATTGTGATTCAGGGATATTATTCTGACAGTGATATAGAGATGGTTTAAGGGTGAGATCAATTTTGGTTGCCTTGAATTGGGGGTTTTGCTGTTATGTTTGAGTTAAATTTGTAGCAGTTGTGCAGAAACATAAGTGAAAGTGAAAATCACTCAGTTGTGTCCGACTCTTTTCAACCCCATGGACTATATAGTCCCTGGAATTCTCCAGGCCAGAATACTGGAGTGGGTAGCCTTTCCCTTCTCCATGGGATCTTCCCAACCCAGGAATTGAACCCAGGTCTCCCACATTGCAGGCGGATTCTTTACCAGCTGAGCCACCAGGGAAGCCCCAGAATACTAGAGTGGGTAGCCTATCGCTTCTCCAGCTGCTGCTGCTGCTGCTAAGTTGCTTCAATCGTATCCGACTCTGTGCGACCCCATAGACGGAACCACCACTCCTCTGTCCCTGGGATTCTCCAGGCAAGAATACTGGAGTGGGTTGTCATTTCCTTCTCCAATGTATGAAAGTGAAAAGTGAAAGTGCAGTTGCTCAGTCGTGTCCGACTCTTCGAGATCCCATGGACTCTAGCCTACCAGGCTCCTCCGTCCATGGGATTTTCCAGGCAGGAGTACTGGAGTGGGGGCCATTACCTTCAGTTCTTCTCAACCCAGGAATCGAACTGGGGTCTCTTGCATTGCAGGTGAATTCTTAAGCATCTGAGCTATGAGGGAAACATCAAGGGGAAACTTAACAGAATATTAGATTACTACAGCTGAAGGTTTTGGCCCAAGGGGAAAAAAGGGATTGAAAAAGAAAAAAAAGATGGAGGCATATTTGTGAAAACTCATTTGAGGAACAAAATGAGTCATAAAGTCATATTTCTTTGGGGAGAAATTCCTTGGTGGCTCAGATGGTAAAGAATCTGCCTGCAATGCAAGAAACCCATGTTTGATTCCTGGATCAGGAAGATCCCTTGGAGAAGGACTTGGCAAAACACTCCATCATTCTTGCCTGGAGAATCCTATGGACAAGAGGAGCCTGGTTGGCTATAGTCCATAGGGTTACAAAGAGTTGGACATGACTGAGCAACTTACACTACTATAGCATTAAAAGGGTATGAAAAATTCACAAAGAAACATGTACATATCATAATGAATTACTGTTTTGTGGTATTTAAATTTTAATTTAAAACTGAAATACTTATGTGAACACATAAATAATTTCACTTATTTTTAATGAATTATAATGAACTAGTAAGGTAATTACCCTCATTTAATTTTTTAAAAAGCAATTTTTCATAGAACAATGAAAATATCTAATATGTGCCTCAGATTTTCTTATTTGAAAATTATTGCTTTGACACAAAGTTTACAATGTGCAAATAGATTTCTCTTTAGGGGTCTGTAAACAAACTTACTTTTAAATTCAAATCTTAGCAATACATGGTGGTCCCACAGAAATTTTCTCACACCATTGATTTTTCTAATTTTTGCTTAAAACACAAGTGTGATACAAATTACTTGAATATTTATTAATTATATAAGGGGAAAATGAACTAAAGGAGTATCAGTTGTTAGCAATTTTAGAGCTTCTTTTAATAGTGAAGATAAAAAAAAGAGAAGATTAGAAAAATATTCCTCAGCCATCTGGGTTAACATTCAAAAGAGATTAAGGTTGAACTTTCAATGAATTTGGTACATTCATTTGCATGTCAAGTTTTCACAGTATGCAGTGACTTCCTTTTCAACAAAAGATAAGCTGTACTTCAACCTCTATTACTATTATCAGTGTGTCCTATCACACTTCCCAAGGCTTTCTTTCAAGGGAAAATGCCACTGTACTTCAGTTTCTCTTTAGAAATTATTTCTGGCTTCCCTGTTAGCTCAGCTGGTAAAGAATCCACTTGCAATGCAGGAGACCCTGGTTTGACTCCTGGGATGGAAGATCTCCTGGAGGAGGGGAAGGCTACCCACTCCAGTATTTTGGCCTGAAGAATTCCGTGGACTAAGTCCATGGGGTCACAAAGAGTCAGACATGACTGAGCAACTTTCACTTTCTGGTCCAGTCATCTCTGCACACTGTATGAATTATGATTATGTGAAAGAAATTCTAGGAAGCTTTTATTTAGCAAAGCAGAGTATGCTGCTGCTGCTGCTGAGTCACTTCAGTCATGTCCGACTCTGTGCGACCCCATGGACTGCAGCCCACCAGGCTTCGCCGTCCCTGGGATTCTCCAGGCAAGAACACTGGAATGGGTTGCCATTGCCTTCTCCAATGAATGGAAGTGAAAAGTGAAAGTGAAGTCACTCAGTAGTGTCCAACTCCTAGCGACCCCATGGACTGCAGCCCACCAGGGTCTTCCATCCATGGGATTTGCCAGGCAAGAGTACTGGAGTGGGGTGCCATTGCCTTCTCCCAAAAGAGTGTATAGACAGCATCTATTAGTACAGACACTCTAATGGATATTAGAAATACAGTATTGGGAAGAAACACAGTTCCTGCCTCAAAGAATTCACTGTGTCCTTTGGTGGTGGTGGTGGTTTTATTAGTAAGTCGTGGTCAACTCTTGCGACCCCATTGACTGTAGGCCGCCAGGCTCCTCTGTCTATAGGATTCTCCAGGCAAGAATACTGGAGTGGGTTGCCATTTCCTTTTCCATGTGTACTTTGGTAGACAGATTTTTTATTTTATTTTATTTTTACTTTATTTTACTTTACACTACTGTATTGGTTTTGCCATACATTGACATGAATCCACCACAGGTGTATACGAGCTCCCAATCCTGAATCCCCATCCCACCTCCCACCCCATATCCTCTCTCTGGATCATCCCCGTGCACCAGCCCCAAGCATCCTGTATCCTGTATCCAACATAGGCAGACAGACTTTTTTTTTTTTTTTCAGATAAGTACTAATAAGTTAAGGGCTATGGGAATTAAAAAGCGATCTCAGTTAAGAATACCAGGGATGAATTGAGGAATGCTAAAGGAGGAGAAAGGGATGGATGACAGAGGATGAGATGGTTGGATGGCATCACTGACTCAATGGACATGAGTTTGAGCAACCTCCAAGAGTTGGTGATGGACAGGGAAGCCTGGCGTGCTGCAGTCCATGGGGTTGCAAAGAGTTGGGCACAACTGAGCAACTGAATTGAGCTGAACTGAACTGAAAGTAAGACAAACCCTGACCTCAACAATAACATCTATTGTTAGAAAGACTTCTGAAATGAGTTGTTTATATAAATGTTAGCATCATTTAGGGAGATAGAAAATACATGAGACAAAATTTATGGGAAAGTGTTGCATGGTAAATTAGCTCAGTAGTCTCCCAAGTATACTATTAAGCAAGCTATTCTAGAGATCATGAAACAGCAATGTTAGTAGACTAGTTTAAGATGCTAACATTACATCCTTTATTTAATTCCCAGGAAGAAAATGTACAGAGATCAAATAGCCCATAACAAATTCTTGATGAATGCCAAGTTTTACTGTCAAATGAAAAAAAAAAAAAAGGTTACAGAATCAATAGGAAAACAAGGTAACTTGTTGTACGAACATTAAAAGAAGAAACAGAGAAGGTGGCCAACCTGAACACAAAGAAAGTGGCCCAAGAAAGTGGATGATGAAGAGGCTTGAACAGTGTCCACTGGTTTCGTTGTCATGAGGCCCATGATCATGTTTAGTTAGAACTAGTTTAGCAAAATGACAAGGGAGAGGAGACATAATTAATACGTTTGATAAATAAATGGGTGGTGACAAAGTGGATCACCTCTCCGACTCAATGGACATGAGTTTGAGCAAACTCCAGCAGATGGTGAAGGACAGGGAAGTCTGGCATGCTGAAGTCCATGGCGTCACCAAAGTCAGACAAGACTTAGCTACTGAACAACAGCAGTACACAATAACGAAAAATGTTGAAAATAGAAGTACCTAGAGGAGTGTGCAGGATTCATAAAGCTGTTTTCTGTGTGGGTGCTTTTTTGTTGTGTTTTTTGACATGAGACGTGAGACACTAGGGCAGATTTAAATTTGCTGTTCTTACTCAGTCATGTCTGACACTTTGTAACCGCACAGACTGTGGCACACCAGGCTTCCCGGTCTTTCACTATCTCCCTGAGTGTGCTCAAGCTCACGCCCATTGAGTTGGTGATGCCATCCAACCATCTCATCCTCTGTTGCCCCCTTCTCCTCTTGCCCTCAATCTTTCCCAGCACCAAGGACTTTTCAAACGAGTCAGTTCTTTGCATCAGGTGGCCAAAATATTGGAGTTTCAGCTTCATCATCAGTCCTTCCAATGAATATTCAAGGTTGATTTCATTTAGGATTGACTGGTTTGATCTCCTTGGTGTCCAAGGGACTCTCAAGAGTCTTCTCCAGCACTACAATTCAAAAGCATTAATTCTTCAAAGATCAACCTTCTTCACGGTCCAGCTCTCACATCTGTACCTGGCTCCTGGGAAAACCACAGTTTTGACTATGGACCTTTGTCAGCAAAGTAATATCTCTGCTTTTTAACATGTTGTTTGGGTTTGTCATAGTTTTCCTTCCAAGGAGCAAGCATTTTTTAATTTCATGACTGTAGTTACCATTTGCGGTGATTTTGGAGCATAAGAAAATAAAATTTGTCACTGTTTCCACTTTTCCCCCTCCTATTTGCCACGCAGTTATGGGACCAGATGTTATGATCTTAATTTCTGCAATGTTGAGTTTTAAGCCACCTCTTTTACTCTACTCTTTCATCCTCATCCTGTGGCTTCTTAGTCCCTCTTCATTTTCTGCCATTGGAGTGGTGTCATCTATATATCTGAGGTTGTTGATATTTCTCTCAGCAATCTTGATTCTCTGATGGCTCAGCAGGTAAAGAATCTGCCTGCTCTTCAGGAGACACAGGTTCAATCCCTGGGTCAGGAACATGCCCTGGAGAAGGAAATGGCAACCCACTCCAGTATTCTTGCCTGGGAAGTCTCATGGAAGGCTGCAGTCCAAAGTAGAGCAAGGAGTCAGACATGATTGAGCCACTGAGCACGATCACTCAGGGTATGGGCACAATCACTCAGGAAACATAGGGCACAGTTGTTGTCATTTTAATATATGCACGTAATTCTATTCCATTATCATAGGGAATGAGGAATGGAGTGAGGAAGAAATAGTGGAGGGCTAACGTATTTCAGGGTTTTTTATATTTAGTGATGGGAAGGTGAGACAGTCTGGTGACATATGATTTTTTTAGGAATAGAATACCAAAGGATTTGTGTACTTGCCTATGAATGTGGGTATTGGTGGTGAGGGTCTCACTCAGGATAGTGATCACACATTTAGGTATTATTACTCATTCTGTGATTGTCTGTTTTTTTTTTTTTTTTTTAATCATAGAAAAACTGGTTAGGTGTAAGCCCATACTAGATTTCTGGCTTTACTATAATAGGAATATAGTCAGAAAACATGAATGAAGACATATGAGTGAAATTTAGATTATCCTCAACAGAATGATTAAAATGTCAGCTTTGGAATCTAAATTAGATAGAGGCTGAAATAAGATCCGAGTTGATAGATTTGGAAAAATTGAATAGATTAATTGGCTGGTGCTCTTAAAAATTTCAAATCCAAAATAGCTTCAGACAATGACAAATTGCAGAAAGTAATTTTAAAATAGGCACTGAATTTTAAAGTAGAAAGTCTTTAGAGACTAGGATGATACAAAACTGAGGAGGTAGGGTGCTCGTGGGTTATTCAGGATTGCATACAAGACATGGTAAGCTTTGTGGTAGAGATTGATTTTTTGAAAGTAAAGAAAATATTGTTGATTTTTTTGGAATAGCTTATGAGGTCAGTATGTACTATACTTTAAAAATGTCATTCTTCTTGATATACTGATATTGTGCTATTTCATAATTAGATGTTGGTTTGTAATTGGTGTATAATTTATTTTTTGTTTATTTTTGGAATTATTAGATTTATATTTTGCTTCACAAAATGTATTGAGGAGTTTCCCTCCTCTTTCTAATGATTTTGCATAAATTGGTCTTATTCCTACTGCCAACTAAGGAATGTTGCTCTCCACTTGGCTCTACAGGGGATGTGTCATCAATTACTGTCATTTTTGACCTTGAACACATCCTGAAAGGAGTTCAAGGTGGCGATCAGGAATGAGACACTCTGTTCTCTGGGAAAAGTGGCAAATAAGCCTTCGGATAATTAGATATTTTCAGCAGAAAATTTATGAATCTGATTTCGTACATCTTTTCATACTTGGAAAAAGCACTAAAATCATTAACGGAGACGTCTGTTTCTCATGACTAGTAGCAACCTTCTACAGAGAAGTGTGCTTGATTGTTTGTATCCCTGTCACTGAAATTTCACATATACTGACCCCACTCCAGCCTCTTTGGAACAGTTCCTCAGAGCTATCTGAGAGGCTGTCTATGGCACTAAAGTCCTCAGGACGCCCCAAATAAAACTGACAAAGTTCTCATGCTGTGCATTTTTATTTTATTCTACATTTCCTTGAATGGCTGATAGAACTCAAAACTGAAATTACACGTGTCTGGGAAGAAATAGTGAAGGGCTAACGTATTTCAGGGTTTTTATATTTAGTGATGGGAAGGTGAGACAGTCTGGTGACATATGATTTTTTTAGGAGTAGAATACCAAAGGCTTTGTGTACTTGCCTATGACATAGGGAATGAGGAATGGAGTGAGGAAGAAATAGTGGAGGGCTAACGTATTTCAGGGTTTTTTATATTTAGTGATGGGAAGGTGAGACAGTCTGGTGACATATGATTTTTTTAGGAGTAGAATACTAAAGGATTTGTGTACTTGCCTATGAATGTGGGTGTTGGTGGTGAGCGTCTCACTCAGGATAGTGATTTTCTGTTCCATCTTCTGTTCGCTGTAGTTCACTGTATTTTTAAGCATGCTTGTCCATTTCATCAACTTGTTCAATTTGTTATGATAAAGTCATTCATTGTTATCCTTTCCATGTCTAAGTGATAACTTTTTTATTCCTAATATTTGCAGTTAATTCTCTTTCTCTCTTGATTAGTCCAGCTAGAAATTTTATAGATTTTGATATTTTTTTAAAGGATCTGTTTTATTTTTAAAATTTTTTCTATTTTTTGATTAATCCAGCTAGAAATTTTATAGATTTTGATATTTTTTTCAAATGTATCTAAATTTTACCACTGAAACTGAACAATTATTTACCTTCAAACTCTCTTTTAATAGGTATAATTTATTCTCTTTTTTTTTTTTTGTCAGAAAAGTGTATAGTTAAAGCTGCTATTAAAGTCCTAAAAATATCAAAGTTCAAGTTAACTCCCTTGGTCATTCTTGTCTTCCATTTGTCTTTCTTGTAACCACAACACATTCACCAAGGAGAACACACCAAGAATGAAAAAGGAGCAAATCATGAACAAAGTCTGCTAAACTCCACGAGATAGACATTCATGACATGCTCAAAGGGTTGTTTTCTTTATTTTACTATCAAATCTCAGTTTCACAAAGTATATTTTTATTTCCCATCATCATGAGATTGTGTGTATCCTGAAGCTTTCTAGAAATTTTTTTCTGTTAAATTAAGGTAAAATATAATCTATTTTATATTCACACTGAGTCAAATAATATAATTCAAATCATACACTGAATTTAGATGATGAAAATAATTTAGTCATTCTAATCTCTATATGATAGAAGTTTTCACTCTGAGTTGGGCTCTCTATGTATTATAGAGGAAAAAGGTTATCAGATAACCACAAATTAAAATCACATTCTGGCAGAGCATTCTAATCTTTGAATGGCATCATGTTTCTTTCTGAAATGGTTTTTAGTGTTGTCATTGAATTTGCATGTCTGTACTATTGAAATAGCCTCCTTATGATTTAGAGGAACAATAGCTTGCTCTGGATAAAATTTTTACTTAATGTTTCATTTGAATCTCTTAGCTTATCATAGCACTCAATAAAATGTATTTTTTTTTCTGATTTGCAACTGATAGAAAAATACAGTAAGCACAAGCAATCTCACATACAGATATGGAAAAACCTGAATCTCACAGAGAATGTCTTATGCATATTGATAAGTAGGAAATTATGAAAACTCCTTGGAAATTTCAGCTCTAGCTGTTCATGCAATCAGAAAATTCTAGATAAGAATGCCCTATGAGCAAATTATTTATATTTATTTTCAGGTGAAGTTTAATTTAAAAATACATTTACAAAAGGAGTAACTATTTTAGCAGAATTTTTTGTCTTGAAAAAGAGACACATTCAAACTCACCAATAAAATGTAGATTTAAAATATGAATAATAAATAGTGTATCCAGATGGAAAATCATATATTTAAGCCCATAGATTAAATAGGAATCAAATAAATGGCGAAACAAAAACTAGAGCACATCCCCGTTGATATTTTCTAGAATTTTTGTTTTGGCTTAATTTAACCCCTGTCCTGGTTACCACTGCTCATGCAAGACATGGTTACCTTCATATCCTCAGTTTATGAGTCATCAGCAGACTTACCGGGATCCAGTCTGTCCTCAGAAGTTAATTCATTTCAGTCAAAGTCTGTCCAAATTCTCTTTAGCAGGATGATAAACTGATAACTCTTTAAAATATAGATAACTCTTCTGATAACTCTTTTTAAAATATCAATCCGCCCCTTACTTATTTCACTTTATGTTTCATGAGAGCACTTGTCACCACCTTGGATGGTAGGTATGGTTTTGCCCATGTAGTCATCCTTGTCTCCCCACACTGGAATGGAAGCACAGGTTTTTGCTTGCTTCTCTTCTGTCTTAGCACCTCAGGACCTGGCTAGATGCTCAATAAATATTGGTTTTATGAATGAATTCATTTGTGGTTGAGGGAAGCATGCAATTCTATTCTCACCCAGGGTGTAGCTTCGTTCCACTAGAGAATGACCTACATTTAACTTTTCCAAATCAGCAGTGCGTCTCCACTTCCTGGCAGCACTCTCCAGCTTCAGTCTCCCACTCCTCCTGCTCTGGCAGGAGTCCCACATTCAGGGCTGGCTCTTAGCTGCCCTAGGCTCTTATTTCTGGTGACCCCACAAGGAGCAGCATCTTCCTTTCCTTGATAAGATTCTTCTGTTTCAAAGCCATTTCTACTGCAAATCCACTGGGATTTCACTGTGTCATCTAGTCACATCTTTTCAGTGAGTTCAGGCTTCCCTCCTCAGCCTGCCCAACATTTCTGCAAGTTGTTACAAGGGCCTTGTGGCCTTGCCATTTTTCATCTTGGACTTCCTTGCCAGTGTCTCCTCCATGGTTCACTGTTTACTCTGCTCTTGTGTCAAATTTTTAGAGTACTTCCGGCTTGTGTCTATGCCTCTCCACTGAAGTAATTATCTGTAACTTATGCCTTACATTGGGATAATGGGCCATAGTTTCAAAGTATTTGTAAGTATGTTTTTTATTTAGTTAAATATAATACATTTCATTAACTGGAAAGTGCCTCTTGTTATTTTTAATGACAATCTCCTTTGCAGTTATGTTTTCAGAAAATGCATCTATTGATGCTTTCAAATTGTGGTGCTGAAGAAGACCCTTCATGGTCCCTGGATTGTGAGGAGATCAAATCAGTCAATTCTAACGGAAATCAATCCTAAATATTCATTGGAAGGCCTGATACTGAAGCTGAAGGTTCAACAATTTGGGTACCTAATGCCAAGAACAGACTCACTGGAAAGACCCTGATGCTAGGAAAGATTGAAGGCAACAGGAGAAGGGTGCAGTAGAGAATGAGGTGGTTAGATAGCATCACTGACTCAAAGGACATGAATTTGAGCAAATTCCAAGAGACAGCAGAGGACAGAAGACACTGATATGCTGCAGCCCATGGGATTGCAAAGAGTTGGACATGACTTAGTGACTGAACAATAATAATACAATCTAATTTTGATCCTAACAGAAAACATTTTTCCTCTTTCTGTGACCTCAGGGAAAAATCTTCTCAAAGGTGATAGATTCACTTTGTTTGCATGCATGTTCAGTCACTTCAGTTGTGTCTGACTCTTTGTGACTCCATGGACTATAGCCTGCCAGGCTCCTCTGTCCATGGAATTCTCCAGGCAAGAATACTGGAATGGATTGTCATGCCCTCCTCCAGGGGATCTTCCTGATGCAGGGTTTGAACCTGAGTCTCCCATGTCTCCTGCACTGTAGCAGTATTCTTTGCCCCTGAGCCACCAGGGAAGACCTGATAAAATCACCTTAAATTCCCCCAAATCTCCCAAAGATTATCTTCCCAAATATCACATGCAAGTCTCCTCAGTTATGGTTCCTATAGCTCCTGAAATGGTCAATCATATTCTATCCCTAATTTAATTTAACCTACATCACTTATGCCCCATAATGAATGGGCAAAATCTAATAATTAGAGATAATAATGGAAAAAAAAAATGTGGGCTTCCCTGGTGGCTCAGAGGTTAAAGCGTCTGCCTGCAATACGGGAGACCTGGGTTCGATCCCTGGGTCGGGAAAATCCCCTGGAGAAGGAAATGGCAACCCACTCCAGTATTCTTGCCTCGAGAATCCCATGGACAGAGGACTTGGTGGGCTACAGTCCACGGGGTCAATTAAACACATACTGTATCCTCAATAAATTACATGCTTTTTGCATCCATAAAGAACTTTACAAATGTTGTTTACTCTCATTAAAATATGTGAGCAATAATAACTTCACTGATGAGATAACTAGGTATAAAGGCATTAAGAAATTTCAAAGGGCAAGCAGTCCTTAAGTGGTTAATTGAATCTAATTGCTCTTCTCCACTATGCTAATGAACCTTCTTTGCCCTGCTCCTGAAGTTCATTTAATCAGAGCAGATCTGAATGCCTTGCCCTTGTGTGCTCACATTCTAATGAGTTGCCCCAAGAAAATCAGAAGACAGGATGTATGTAAACAGGCAACCCCTGTGTGCATGTGTGCTAGCATTGGCTTTGGCCTTTGATCTACTTCTCCACTGGAAAAAGAAAAGATGTTGGAACACTTGCTTAAGTTTACCTTGCCCTTTGTGAAAGAGTTAGGAGGAGCAAAGTGGGGCTTCCCCTGTGATGTTGTTGGTAAAGAATCTCCCTGCCAATGCAGAAGATACAAGAAACATAGGTGTGATCCCTGGGTCAGGAAGATCCCCTAGAGAAGGCGATAGCAACCCACTCCAGTATTCTTGCCTAGGAAATCCCATGGGCAGAGAAGCCTGGTGGGCTACAGTCCATGGATTCCCAAAGAGTCAGACACAACTGAGCACGTGCACGCGCATGCACACACACACACACACACACACATGCACATGTGGGGAGTAAAGCTAGTCTAACCACTTTCCTTGTAAGTATTGGTTCCACTTATCTCCAAGTGTTCTAAATGGATACACCTTGTCATCTAGATTCAATTGGAACATCGTTAAATGCTCTGCATTAAATGCTCTAATGTTCTAAAGAACATGAAAACTTCAAATTGAACTTGTGAGAAAGGAAAGCACTCATTCTGAATATCTGCTACCTGAGAGCAGACTTTCTGCAAAATCTTGCTTTTCTTTTTCGTCTTGGCTAAACACCATTGTACCACAGCAAGAAAAGTATTAGCTAAGTCAATATTTTGAATGCTATTACTAGGAAAAATTTATCAATAAATATATGTACTTGTTTTCTTTCTCAGAGGTCATAAATTTGGGTTCAATTCAGTTCAGTCAGTCAGTCGGGTCTGACTCTGCGATCCCATGGACTGCAGCATGCCAGGTTTCCCTGTCCATCACCAACTCATGAAGCTTGTTCAAATTCATGTCCATAGAGTCCGTGATGCCATCCAGCCATCTCATCCTCTGTTGCCCTCTTCTTCTCCTGCCTTCAATCTTTCCCAGCATCAGGGTCTTTTCCAAGGAGTCAGTTCTTCGCATCAGGTGGCCAAAATATTGGAGCTTCAGCTTCACCATCAGTCCTTCCAATGAATATTCAGGATTGATTCCTTTTAGGGTGGATTGGTTTGATCTGTTTGCAGTCCAAGGGACTCTCAAAAGTTTTCTCCAATACCACAGTTCAAAAACATCAATTCTTTGGCCCTCAGCTTTCTTTATGGTCCAATTCTCCCATCCATACATGACTACTGGAAAACCATATCTTTGACTGCTGCTGCTGCTGCTAAGTCGCTTCAGTCGTGTCCGACTCTGTGCGACCCCATAGACGGCAGCCCACCAGGTTCCCCCGTCCCTGGGATTCTCCAGGCAAGAGCACTGGAATGGGTTGCCATTTCCTTCTCCTACGCATGAAAATGAAAAGCGAAAGTGAAGTCACTCAGTCATGCCCGACTCTTAGTGGCCCCATGGACTGCAGCCCACCAGGCTCCTCTGTCCATGGGATTTTCCAGGCAAGAGTACTGGAGTGGGGTGCCATTGTCTTCTCCATATCTTGACTAGATGGACCCTTTTCAACAAACTAATTTCTCTGCTTTTTAGTACACTGTCTAGGTAGGTCATAGCTTTTCTTCCAAGGAGCGAGCATCCCCTAATTTCATGGCTGCAGTCACCTTCTGGAGTGACTTTGGAGCTCAAGAAAATAAAGTCTGTCACTATTTCCATTGTTGCCCCATCTGTTTGCCATGAAGTGATGGGAAAGGAAGGCACTAAAATTGATCATTTATAAACAGAATCATCAATGAGGCCTTAATACAACAAAATATTTTAAATACGGTAAGGTCCAAAAACAAGGGCTGCTACCTTATAAATAGGTTAAACTAGCAATTTGTTTAAAATGAAAGCGAAAAATCTCTACTTAAGATTTTCTTTTTGTTTGTTTAGTCTACAGGTTTTAAGTTACTCTCCGACAACTCCAGCAATCATTTTTTAGGAGTCTGACTAATTTACTTCTTTATAGCCTACATATTAATAATTATTTTATTAATGTAATTAATCTGCTAAATTAACTCTTATTTGTTCTATTTTTAGACTATTTTATATAAGTTTACACAAGAATCATTTTGCCTCATTTGATTTGTAATATAAGAGTTTGCTCATAAATTCATCAAATAATTGTTAGTTATTGCAGTGTGCCTAGTTTTATATCCAATTCTTAGAATGCAAATAGTAAGAAAAGATGCATGAACTCAAAAGGCTTGAATTGCAGTGGGGGAGAGAGATGAAAATGAGCATGCAAAATAAACTGTCAGGGTGTATATTGGATTGATCATGAAGGGGTAGGCTGCCCACTCCAATACTCTTGGGCTTTCCTGGTGGCTCAGCTGGTAAAGAGTTGGACACGATTCAGCAACTCAACACGTGATAAACTCTTTTAAGTTGAATGTATTTGACTTACATTTATTTGTGTCCTCATTAAATCAATCCATTAGAAAAGGAATATACTTGGGTCTTGCGTAATTGTAACTGGAGGAACTATCTTAGGGGTAGGTCTTTACTTGAGGGCTATTTTTGAATATTTTATTGTAGAGTCTCAGCTTGTGTTACTATCCAGAGATTTGTCTCAGTTGGGTACCAGCTGTTTGCATATAACATGAAAACAAACATGTCCCCCAAAGACTGAAGCACTCTGTATGGGAGGATAACAGGTTATTTTACTTTTGTTTTATCTTTGTTTGTATGCATTTTCTCATGCTTTTACAATTAAAATTTATTAGATAGACCAGAAGAAAAAAAATATGATGACAATGAATTGAATCAGTTCTCTGTGCCTGTTTTTTGTATTCTGATTTAGCATCTTCCAGGAGATGGAGGCTACAGCCATTCTATTTATTTATCTATATTAATTTTTTTCCCAATATTTTTAATTTAGGGGCTTCCCTGGTGGCTCAGATAGTGAAAGAGTTTGCCTGCAATTCAGGAGGCCCAGGCTCGATCCCTAGGTTGGGAAGATCCCCTCGAGATGGGAATGGCTACCCACTCCAGTATTCTTGCCTGGAGAAGTCCACGGACAGAGGATCCTGGTGGGCTACAGTCCACAGGATTGCAAAGAGTTGGGCACAACTAAGCGATTAACACTTTCACTTTTATAATGGATTTAAAATGTTTCAGAGGTACAGCAAAGTGATTCAGTTATATACATATGCATATATTGTTATATATTCTTTTTCAGATTCTTTTCCATTATAAGTTGTTACAAGATAGTGAAGATAGTTCCCTGAGCTATATAGTAGGTCTTTGTTGCTTTATGTCTTTATCTGTTAATCATCCTCTTTTTAACACAAAGTGGCATTAAAATCAGTAGCCAAGCTAATGCATGGCAATAGCAGTCTTCCCCTCCACCCTTATTCTCTTCGACCCCGGGTACTGCTCACATTCTCCTGGACCCTGCCGCCCCGCCCCCATCCCCCGCAACCTTATACCCAATCACATAAGCCAATCCAGGATGCTAAGGGTCATCAGTAGCCACCACACTAGAGACACTGAGGAAAAGCAATGATCAGGGAGCACTTTCCTCCCCTTCCCTGGGTGCTGTCACATTCTGGACAAACGCTCATGCAGAGCAGTGATCTGACCTCTCTATGACTCTGGCGTGCTATGCAGGCCCTGGCATATTAAAAAGGAATCAAGCATTTTAAATGATACTAAATATAGAATATTTTAAGAGTTTGCTCATCTATAGAAATATTTAATTGATCTTACAAGAAGGCAAGTGAAATTAGAAGCCAACTGAAAGTGAAATAAAAGTGAGAATCCCTGTGGGGTAAAAACTGATGTAGATGTGAAGTTAATGCACTGGGTTTTCCTTTTGGTTTTAATTATATTCATCTAGTCTTTATCCTCTATGGGGACCCAACATTTCTTTTCAAGTGAGGATAAAATCCCAGGTTTAAAAAGACACATTGGTTTTATTAGATATTAAAGTTTTGCATTTCGTTAGTGACACTGTGATTTTTTTTTTTTTCTGAAAAATAGTAAGCCATTTTTTGGTAAGGCACGTGAAATGCTTTTTAACTACATACATTAGGAATCTCTTTCTAGAGAGACAAATTATGTCATTTTTTTCTAAGCCTAGGCTTATTTAAAGTTTTGCTTTCATCACTTTGTGTTCATGGATGGTTTTCTGGGAGTAAAATTTCCTCAACTAAGTGCTGATGTCATTTGAAGTATCTCAAGGATCCTATCTGAGATTTTAGTAAATGCTGTGCAGGAAGTTCCCAAATTGGGGAAAAATGGCAAGATCATTATCTGTAGCAAGCATATAGTCCTCTGGTTCTTCCTATTTCATTATTAAATTAAATATGGGTTCATGGATGTCATGCTTTTAAAGTGTTACAGGCTTTCTTGTCTCTTACCCATATGAGGTTCATATGTTCTTAATTCAAATTTTAGTTTCAAATTTATATCATTACTATATTAGCTCATGAAAGCATATAGATAATACAGAACAATGGATAATCCCCTTAATATAATCTGGGCTACCCCATGTGATAAATTTAAGTCTCTGGTATATTATTTCATTCTCTTTATCCCCATTTATGGGCTTTCATGGTGGCTCGGATGACAAAGAATCTGCCTGCAATGTGGGAGACCTGGGTTTGATCCCTGTGTTGGAAAGATCCCTTGGAGAAGGACATGGCAACCCACTTCAGTATTTTTGCCTAGAGAATCTCCATGGACAGTGGCACTTAGAGGGCTACAGTCCATGGGGTCGCAAAGAATCGGACTGAGTGACTAAGCGCATAGCACATGCCCAATTATAGGTGAAAGAAGTGGGATCTAGCGAAATTAATTAATTTGCAATTTTGCATAGCTAGTTTATGGAAGAGATAAAAATGCAGTTCACATAAGTCTGAATTTGAGCATATTTATTTCCTCTCCACTCTGTGGGAGCTATTTAAATGATAAACCAAACTCAAATTTTATCCGCATAATATTCTTGGAATATAAAACATTTCAAAGACAACAATGAACTCTGAGTTAAAAAGGGAAAGAAATATTTTTGGATTTGAAATCAGTAATAGACATTAAAAGAAAAATCATTTCCACATTCTAAATCTTTGTCTCCCTTTTTTTAATGCCCTGTATGGCCTGTTATTTGTTTTCTGTGTGAAAATGAACGACTCCCATAGCGCTTAATAAAAGAAAAACTACATGTATACATATCTATATATATGTGTGTGTATATGGGTGTGTGTGTGTATGGGTGTGTTTGCAAGCAGACATAGCATGAACACACATACAAGCATACACCACACAGAAATCCACACATTATCTCTACGAACTTGGTGGGCCGGACCTCTACTTCTGCCTAGCAAACCAATGATAGTGAGGATAGAGGGTTGACTATAGTAGCTTTTTCTTAAACACAAAGTTTATTAATTTTGCTTCTGAATCTTATGTCTGTCCAGGGCTCAGTGGAGCTGGCTTACTTCTGCTCTGTACGACATTGGTCGAGATGGCTCTACTGGGGATAGATGGCTTTCTAGACATCTGGTGCTTCGCTGTTGAACTGGGACAACCAGGTCAGTCATGGCTGGAGACTGAAGGGTGCGGCTTCTTTCCTTGTGGATCTCTCCACGTGAGCATCTTCTTGGCTGCTTGCGTTTCTTCGCAGCCTAGTGACTGAGGTCCAAGTGTGTGCATCCTAGGCCTCTCAGGTGGCCCTGGTGGTTAAGAACTCACCTGCCAATACAGGAGACCTAGGAGACCTGGGTTCAATCTGTGGGTTGGGAAGGTCCCCTGGAGAAGGGCATGGCAACCCACTGCAGTATTCTTGCCTGGAGAATCCCATGGACAGAGGAGTCTGATGGGCTACAGTCCATGGGGTCCCATAGTGTTGGGCATGACTGAAGTGACTTGGCATGCATGCACGTGTATGTCGGACAGAAAATTTTTTATCAAGCTTAAGAACCATCCTCAGATGGGCTAGATTACACTATAGATTTCAGAACACCCAGATTCCAAGGGAGAACATACAGGCCCACTTCTCAATAGGACGAGTGACACTGGTTGGGTGGTAGCAGGCATAGGCAAGTAAAATTAAATAAGAGCTTTCACCACTCATTCTGACTAAGGTTTAAATAAGGA
Organism: Cephalophus harveyi; assembly: GCA_006410635.1. Lineage (NCBI taxonomy): Eukaryota > Metazoa > Chordata > Mammalia > Artiodactyla > Bovidae > Cephalophus > Cephalophus harveyi. The sequence goes on from SJYT01045685.1 coordinate 65,338, forward strand.
AATAAAAGCAGTCGTTGCCACAGACAATCTAAAAGTGACTTTATGTTCAACTCGAGCCCTCTGCTGTAAAATCATGCTCTCCTTGAATGCACATCTAGAAGGGTCTATGTTTTAAAGCATCTAGTTGTAAGTTGCAAGTCTTTATGTTCCCAACAGCACACATGTTACTTTTTTAAAGGAATATGGATAGTGGGTGGCAAGAATTTTATTTCTCCAAATGTTACTTAAAATTATCACTTTTTTCTCTTCAAGATAACACTGAACTGATTTCATACTGATTTCATTATGTTCTCCTCAGCACCCAACACACTGCTTTGCACACCTAGGTAGGTAGGTGAAGTCGCTCAGTCGTGTCCGACTCTTTGCGACCCCATGGACTGTAGCCTACCAGGCTCCTCCGTCCATGGGATTCTCCAGGCAAGTATGCTGGAGTGGGTTGCCATTTCCTTCTCCTGGGCAGTTAATAATGTGATTTGATGATGAATTCTTATTATAAACCCTTCATGGGATTCAAAACTATTTCACTGTATGATTTGGGTTACGGCATTTGACCAAAGTCTTTTTTTCCCTTTTTATTCATTTAATAAATATTTATAGAGGATTCTCAAGGTCACAGTTTTTAATTACAGGCTTTGAGAATAGAATAGAAGGAATCTAATAAATACCTGATCTTTTTTTTTTCCTTTTGGAAATTATATAAGGTCCAGGTCAGATGATACAATTGAAATCTATTTATTCAACCTAGGTATATACAAGGCTGTGCATAAAGGCCATACCCTTGTCCTTTGAGAGAGGGGGTAGTATTTTTAGGTCACTTTGGAATGTAAGACAATTACCCAAATGGTCAATTCAACAAGCACTCTGCACAAATAGCCAGAGGCCTCCAATGAAGATACTTCTCCCTCCATCTCAGGGAGTCTGTTGTATTTCTCTGATCATAGTTATGTTTTATGCCTGCATTTTAAAATTCTGAAATATCTATTAAGCAAATAAAGTTATTGTGATCCTCTGGACAATTTTAATCGTTCTTTCCTTTAAATTGCATCTATTTAAAATGGATTTGGGCAGCAAACTGAAAGTAAGATACTTATGAGAGAAGTTTATATGTATTTAAAAAAATGCTTTTGTCCCTCTTTTAAATTTACGTTCCTAATACCACTTAGAGACCGGCCCTTATGAGGCCATTCATAGTGGTGTGATGGTTTAAATTATTCACTCTCTGGGGGCTTCCCTGTGGGCCAGTGGTTAAGACTTTGTGCCTCCACTGCAGGGGTGCATCAGTTCCATCCCTGGTCGGGGAACTAAAATCCCACATGCCACTCAGCCTAAATGGATAAATAAACTCTTTTAAATTATTCCTTTTTCAGTGAATACGTTTCTGGGCCCCGTCTTTGATTCTACATAAAGTGTGAACCTGAAAGCAATCAGGTCGCATTTCTTTGGCTATAGACTGAATATTTTCATTTCACAGTCTCACTCAGACACTCACTCTCTTTCTCCTCCTGAAGTCAGTGCTACATTTTAAATTCCTAATGAAACGGAAGTGTTGACCTCAGTCTTTCTCCTCATCTTCTTTCATTTCCAAGAAGAAGGGTTTGTCACAGGTCTACCCAAAGTTGTGGTCTCGTCAGAGCTGGACACATGCGCCCTCTCCTCCTTGTGGGCAGAGGCCTGTTCTCTTGGCCTCAGGTGGTTGCTATGGAAAGGGCTTTCAGACTCAGTGCTACTAAGTGGATGGCCATTTATTTTTACCTCAACTGAAATGCTAAGATGTCTATTCTTCCTGTGTATGTGTGCCTTGTCACTCAGTCATATCTGATTGTTTCCAACCCTGTGGACTGTAGCCTGCCAGGCTCCTCTGTCCATGGGATTCTCCAGGCAAGAATACTGGAGCAGATTGTCATTTCCTCCTCCAGGGGATCTTCCCCATCCAGGGATCCAACCCACATCTCCTGTGTCTCCTGCATCTGCAGGCAATTCTTTACCACTAGTACCACCAGGGAAGCCCATTCTTCCAGTAAGCCTATTCTTTTTCTTCAGCAACTAAAGAGTGTTAATATTTTGTTGTTTGTTTTGATTTTGTATTCATGTATTGCTCTAAAAGGATTTTATTGTGTGCATCAGAGCAGAACAGGGGCAGTTTTGGTGCAATTCTGTATCCTCTGTTACATGTGCAATTGCCTTTTTATGGGCTCTATGTCTTTTCGTGGGAGAGCATTTATACAACTTCAGATTAATATTCCTTTTCCTGGGTTGAAATGAGTTTTTTTCCTTAATTCAAATATACTTCTTTTTATTGCAACTCACTTGAATTGCTCTTCAGACACAAGAAAGGTTCACATCTGTTTGATTTTGTAAAGATCCACTTCAACCTGAAATGACAGGATGAGAGCCTGGATTTTATAGTTAAATTAATTTGTTCATAAAGCGTGTTAGTTACTGAAACTTGTGTTGCTGTTCTATGTTGAATTGTGTCCTGCTATAGTAAACAACTTACATGGATTGACAATGTCTCCTGCCTTTGATGGAAACACAAGGTCATTGGAGAAATCAACCAGGTTAAAGGTGTTGTTATTAGAGTCATAATTAAATTTGGGGAAATCGGTGTACTGACATTTAATACATGAATAATACAGCTCCTTGCAATGTTTATTCATTGTACTTAATAAATTATCATAATACTAAAAGTCACCTGTGGAGCAGAATTTGTTCATCTCTTTCTTCCTTTTCTGGGTCCATCTGTCCCTATACTTTCCCTAATCATTACAATGGATGAGTTAATGATCTCAGGTTTCAGCCTTTCTTACTGTCTGGCAGCAATCACACAGTGCGAACATCTACATGCATTTCTTACAGTCAACACGGCCTGCTTTGAAATAATTGGCAATAAATATACCAGACATCTAAATTACTTCTTAATGGTTTAGAATTGAAAAGGAAGCTCTATTGACTCATTGACCTTGTATAACTCCTGGAGATCTTCAGAATAAGATATTTGAAGACCATTAATTCACTGTTACCAGGTAACATTAGACAAAGCAAGCCATGTATCCCTTGATGATCTGACCTAAAATTAAAGATTATATTTAGAATCCTATTCTTCAAAGAGTAATTAATGTGTCAGAGTGTAAACTGATATTTGTTTTCACACAAGCTGTTTTTCTTAAACTGTTTAATGCTTCCTTATAAATAGTTATAACGGAGACTATGCTAAGCAGTTTTTGTGCCTGTATAAACTCTGTGTAAATACTTACTGGATTAATTTCTCAATTTCTAACTTTTAAACAACATTACATTTTTCACTATGCTTTTGAAGGTATACACTAGTGGATTGTATAAGGGTTATCATGAGGTGCGAATTTGGAGGAACTGTTCTAATTTGCTCTTAAAGAGTGATTAGTCAATCAAACAATGTTTTAGCATTTTATGGTTTCATCATTTATTTCTAACTTGAAATTAGAATAGAAACTGGAAAAACAGAAAAATTATGTTTGATAGTTGTTTTTTTTTCCTCATGACATGGCATTTTTTAACATTGTAAGTTTTTCTAAGAACATTTATTTGGTAGAATAAGACCACATGATAATGACTGAATAACTGATTTTATACTTTCTAGAATTTTCTTTTTGCATTAACATCTCAAATCACAGTATGAGACCATGTATTAAAATGAGTTGTAAAAAGAAGTGGCACTTGTTTTAGGGCAGATGTTGCAACATCTTAGAAGTCATGCCAGTCTTTATCCTGATTTGGGAGTTGTCATTTCAGTTGGGGTTGATTCATACTCAAAATGATGACAAATACTAGCGTGATATATAATATTTGCATTTTGACTCAGGTTAAAGTGATTAAGTTAGTTTTATTCAGAGTTGTAAACATTGGACATAATAATAATATATATTCCAATTTAATATTCTGAACTAAATGCAAGGGATCTAAGCTAAAGGAAATAGTTTTGATAGATTTTCTGGCTAGCAAAGCAGAAAACAAAAGAAATTGCTAGAATACTTCATTTCACTTCCTGGGACCACCCCCACATCATTATTTGTTCCAGTCAAAGTTGGATATGAGTCAAAAATGTCCTAACACTTACTAATTGCTTCTCTGAAAAATTCCCAAATTAAAGACAATGAAAAGTGAGAAAAAGGAGTGTAAACAAGGCAGACAAAATATTCCCAAGAGGGAGATTTTACTAAGACAAACATAAGGATCTGAGAGAAATGTTTCTCCATCATCTCAGTGAAATGACAAACAGCATATTTGCTCCTAAAACAAAAACCCAAAAGATACGATTCAGATGTAAAAGTTTAAAAATATTATTACAGGAGATAGAAATTGGGGGATAAAAATTGGGCACCAATTTCAAAGGGAAGGGAGTAGTAAAATCCTGATGGAATGAAACTACTTTAGAAACAACAACATAACCAGGACAGAGGACAGAATCAGAGATAAGACAACAAAGCAGATCAAACTGTATCTTCAGAGAGAGCGAGGCTATGAAACAGTTGTGGAGAGCATCAAGAATGAGCCAATGGTGATACTAAACTCCAGAGCATTAAAAAAAGAAAAAAAAGTCCTCAAGTAGAAGTTGTTGTTTGGTTGCTAAGTCATTTCCCACCCTTCTGCAACCCTGTGGATTGTAGCCCACCAGGCTCCTCTGTCCATGGGATTCTCAAGGCAAAACTGCTGGAGTGGGTTGTGGTTTCCTTCTGTGGTATATGTTCCTGACCCAAGGAGCCAACCTGTGTCTCCTGTATTGGCAGTTGGGTTCTCTACTGCTGAGCCACCAGGGAAGCCCCATCAAGTAAATATTCAAACCAATTATGGACAGAAACTTTCTTGAAGTAAAGAAAGACTGGCATCTGAAGATGAAAAGTCATGTCATGGGGTGTGGGTGGGTGAGTGGGGGAAAGAAAGGTGAAAATTCTGAAACAGACCTATCAACAAAAAGCCAGATGCCGCTTAGATTAGAAGGAACCAAATATTGAGGAAAACATGAACATGGCTCAGAGTTTTCTAAAATAGCTTTTAACTATAAAAGAGTAGAGAAGTTTCTACAAATGTCTGAGGAAAATATGTCCAAAGAGTTTTTTGCTTAACACAAGTATTCTTCAAATATAAAGTCAAAAGATTGAGTCTCTCAATTTTACAAGATTTCAGAGGACACTTGACAATGTATATTGAATCTAGAAATAAAATAAGAATATAAATGACTGGAAAT
>SJYT01045685.1:75592-97380 GCA_006410635.1 Cephalophus harveyi
CTTTGGCCACCTCATGTGAAGAGTTGACTCACTGGAAAAGACTCTGATGCTGGGAGAGATTGGGGGCAGGAGGAGAAGGGGACAACCGAGGATGAGATGGCTGGATGGCATCACGGACTCGATGGACGTGAGTCTGAGTGAACTCCGGGAGATGGTAATGAACAGGGAGGCCTGGCATGCTGCGATTCATGGGGTCGCAGAGTCGCACACGACTGAGCGACTGAACTGAACTGAACTGAACTGAACTGAACTGAAGCTTTCTTTATAGTCCAACACTCACATCCATACATGACTACTGGAAAAACCATCTTTGACTAGATGGGCCTTCGTTGGCAAAGCAGTATCTCTGCTTTTTAATATGCTGTCTAGCTTGGTCATAGCTTTTCTTCCAAGGAGCAAGCATCTTTTAATTTCATGGCTGCAGTCACCATCTGCAGTGATTCTGGAGCCGAAGAAAATAAAATCTGCTACTGTTTCCATTGTTTCCTCATCTGTCTGCCATGAAGTGATGGGACCAGATGTCAGTTTTTTGAATGTTGAGTTTTAAGCCAGCTTTTTCTCTATCTTCTTTCATTTTGATCAAGAGGCTGTTTAGTTCTTCTTCGCTTTCTGCCATAAGGGTGGTGTCATCTGCATATCTGAGGTTATTGATATTTCTCCTGGCAATCTTGATTCCAGCTTGTGTTTGATCCAGCCCAGCATTTCACATGATGTACTCTACATATAAGTTAAATAATCAGTGTAATAATATACATCCTTGACATGCACCTTTCCCAATTTGGAACCAGTCCATTGTTCCATGTCTGGTACAAACTGCTGCTTTTCTCAGGAGTCAGGTAATGTGGTCTGGTATTCTTATCTCTTGAAGTATTTTCCACAGTTTTTGTGATCCACACAGTCAAAGGCTTTGGCATAGTCAATAAAGCAGAAGCAGATGTTTTTTCTGGAACTTTCTTGCCTCTATTATGATCCAATGGATGTTGGCACTTTGATCTCTGTTTTCTCTGCCTTTTCTAAATCCATCTTGAGCATCTGNCTCTTGAAGTATTTTCCACAGTTTTTGTGATCCACACAGTCAAAGGCTTTGGCATAGTCAATAAAGCAGAAGCAGATGTTTTTTTCTGGAACTTTCTTGCCTCTCTTATGATCCAATGGATGTTGGCACTTTGATCTCTGTTTTCTCTGCCTTTTCTAAATCCATCTTGAGCATCTGGAATTTCTCAGTTCACGTACTATTGAATCCTGGTTTGGAGAATTTTAAGCATTACTTTGTTAGCTTGTGAGATGGGTGCAATTGTGTGGTAGTTTGAACATTCATTGGTGTTTCCTCTCTTTGGGATTGGAAAGAAAACTGACCTTTCCAGTCCTGTTAACACTACTGAGTTTTTCAACTTTGCTGACATATCGAGTGCAGCAGTTTCATAGTATCATCTTTTAAGATTCAAAATAGCTCAACTGGATTTCCATCACTTCTACTAGCTTTGTTTATAGTGATGCTTCCTAAGGCTCACTTGACTTCATATTCCAGCATGTCTGGCTCTAAGTTATTGATCATACACACCATCATGGTTATCTGGGTCATGAAGATCATTTTTGTATAATTCTTCTGTGTATTCTTGCCACCTCTTCCTAATATCTTCTGCTTCTGTTAGATCCATACAATTTCTGTTCTTTGTTGTGCCCATATTTGCATGAAATGTTCCCCTGGTGTCTCTCATTTTCTTGAGGAGATCTCTACTCTTTGCTATTCTATTGTTCTCCTCTATTTCTTTGCACTGATCACTAAGGAAGGCTTTCTTATCTCTCCTTGCTACTTTTTGGAACTCTGCATTCAGGTGGGTATATTTTTCCTTTTCTCCTTTATTAGCTTCTCTTCTTTTCTCAGCTATTTGCAAAGCCTTGTCAGACAACCACTTTGCATTTTTGCATTTGTTTTTCTTGGGGATGGTTTTGATACCTGCCTCCTGTACAATGTCATGAACCTCCGTTCATAGTTCTTCAGGTACTGTATCTATCAGATCTAATCCTTTGAATCTATTTGTCACTTCCATTGTATAATTGTCATGGATTTGACTTAGGTCATTGTCATGGGCTTCCCTGGTGGCTCAGACGGTAAAGCGTCTGTCTGCAATGTGGAAGACCCGAGTTCGAGCCCTGGCCTCGAACTCAGCATTCCAGGCCTCCCTGTCCATCACCAACTCCCAGGTTCGAAGGAAATGGCAATCCACTGCAGTCCTATTGCCTGGAAAATCCCATGGACAGAGGAGCCTGGCTACAGTCTATGGGGTTGCAGAGTCGGACATGACTGAGCGACTTCACTCACTGACTTAGGTCATACCTGAATAGTGGTTTTCCCTACTTTCCTCAATTAAGGTCTGAATTTTGCAGTAAGGCATTCATGATCTGAGCCACAGTTAGCTCCTGGTCTTGCTTTTTTCTGATTGTATACAGCTTCTCCATCTTCAGCTGCAAGGAATATAATCAATCTGATTTCGCTGTTGACTGTCTGGTGATGTCCATGTGTAGAGTTGTCTCTTCTGTTGAAAGTGTGCGTTTGCTGTGACCAGTGTCATAGCAAATGACCAGTGTTATAGCAAATGACCAGTGTTATATACTAATGTTAGTTGTTTCATTAACATTAGTAAACAGTTAATTGTAAGGTGTACCCCTGTTTTATGCAGTCCTAATGGAGAAAAATAAATGATACAAATACACTGTGCATGCATGCTCAGTCACTCTGTCGTATCCAACTCTTTGCAACCCCATGGACTATAACCTTCCAGGCTCCTCCAGCCATGAGATTTTCCAGGAAAGAATATTGGAGTGGGTTGCCATTTCTTTCTCTATGGAATTTTCCTGACCCAGGGATTGAAACTCTGTCTCCAGTGCCTCCTTCATTGACAGGTGGATTATTTACCACTGAGTCACCTGGGAAGCCCCAGAGAAACTATGCAAAGCATTAAAACTTCCTCAACTGTAAGTTCAGTTCAGTTCAGTTGCTCAGTCGTGTCTCTGGCTCTTTGCAACCCCATGAAACACAGCACGCCAGGCCTCCCTGTCCATCACCAACTCCCAGAGTTCACCCAGACTCGCATCCATCGAGTCAGTGATGCCATTCAGTCATCTCATCCTCGGTTGTCCCCTTCTCCTCCTGCCCCCAATCCCTCCCAGCATCACAGTCTTTTCCAATGAGTCAACTCTTCGCATGAGGTGGCCAAAGTACTGGAGTTTCAGCTTTAGCATCATTCCTTCCAAAGAAATCCCAGGGTTGATCTCCTTCAGAATGAACTGGTTGGATCTCCTTGCAGTCCAAGGAACCTGCATACAGATTTCTCAAGAGGCAGGTTAGGTGGTCTGGTATTCCCATCTCTGTCAGAATTTTCCACAGTTTATTGTGATCCACACAGTCAAAGGCTTTGGCATAGTCAATAAAGCAGAAGTAGATGTTTTTCTGGAACTCTCTTGCTTTTTCCATGATCCACCGGATGTTTGCAATTTGATCTCTGGTTCCTCTGCCTTTTCTAAAACCAGCTTGAACATCTGGAAGTTCATGGTCCATGTACTGTTGAAGCCTGGCCTGGAGAATTTTGAGCATGGCTTTACTAGCATGTGAGATGAGTGCAATTGTGCGGTAGTTTGAGCACTCTTTGGCCTTGCCTTTCTTTGGGATTGGAATGAAAACTGACCTTTTCCAGTGAACTATAAGAGTAGTTCTGATTTCAGAGTTTAGAATGTGGATAAGTATCTTTAGCTGAAACAACATGATGTGTCCTTTGGTGAAGAGGCATTTATCTAAACTTCAAAAATTACTGTTAGTTTTAATATCTGCTTTTTATATTTCAGTAATTTTAAGATCTTTATTTAAAAAGCATTATATAATGCTATTTTGGGTTTATTCATATATTCCTACATGTTAAAAGTGTGCATATATTCTCTCTCTCCTTCACCTTTTATCTCTATATCTACCCAGACATTCATCCACTCATGTCCTTATATATATTTTCATCCATAGAATCACTTATGTAAATGTCTCCATCACATAGTAACTAAGGTTAATTCATGTGGCTGTATTTAATGCATATATATGTGTGCTTACGTGTATAAGAATTCATTTCTTGGTTAGTCTCGTCCTTGAAATTTTTATAATAGACATCTATCAAATTTTCAAAGAGATCATTATTTTTAGAAGACTTGCTTTCTGTCCAGGAATAACCATAAAAAAGTGTCTTGCAATTTTTCTTAGGAGACCTTGTTGCATTACCAGCCAAAAGAAGAGATTTGTTCTGATTTGAGTAGGTGTGACTCTGCGTATCTAGTTTGGTGTCTGAGCAATTGCTTTATGATTTTTTTTTTTTTTTGCCTCATGACATCTTTGAGAATTCAAATACATACATACATACATATACACACAATTTTTTCTTTCACTGTCTTACATTTGGAAAATTACTGTGAAACAATTTTTAGAAAGCTGCAAAGAAGTAGCTGAATGTAAAGTATAGAGATTTGGGGCTGCGAAGTGCTGGTGGATATTTTTCCTGGTTTATTTCTTGCTAATAAACTACCTTGCTCAGTCATATGGAAGATCATCAGGGTCTCTGTCTCAGCCTAATCAATTTACTGCCACAGAGGAATACTTGTCATATGATTGTTATCACTGATAGTTGACTTATGATGTGTTTCTTCTACAAGTAATAATTAAATTTTGATTACACTTTAATATGCTAATGTGCTGACACATTGGAAAAGATCCCTGATGCTGGGAAAGATTGAGGGCATGAAGAGAAGTAGGTAACAAAGGATGAGATGGTTGGATGGCATCACCAACTCAATGCACATGAGTTTGTGAAAACTTTGGGAGATAGTGAAAGACAGGGAAGCCTGGAGTCCTGCAGTCCTTGGAGTCACAAAGAGTTGGATACAACTTAGTGACTAAAAGTGAAAAACAATATAAATAATCCTTATTCCCATTTAATTACCTTAAAATTTGAGCCAAACCAAGAAAGTCATGAAGGAGAAGCATAAAATTTTAGCATTGCCCCTTATTCAAAGGGTATTACTGGGGAATTTATTTAATATCTCAAGACCTTAATTATGTTCATCTACAAATAATTATTTTTTGTGACAAATAAATGATTAAATGTATGAAAACATTACCGACATGTAACTTCAATTATATACATATTTAACAAGCACTATTTATATTATAGGGCTTCCCTGGTGGCTCAGATGGTAATGAATATGCTTACCATGCAGGAGAAAAAGATTTGATCTCTGGGTCAGAAAGGTCCCCTGGAGAAGGAAATGGCAACGCACTCCAGTATTCTTGCCTGGAGAATTCCAAGGGCAGAGGAGGCTGTGGGGCTATAGTCCATGTGGTCACAAAGTCATGACTGAGTAACACACACACACACATACACACATATGTCATATATATATTTATTATATATATTATATATATTTCTACTTAAATGCGTCAAGAGCAAGATAATGTTCTTCATTAACCACAGTAGCTCTAAGGACAAGTAAAGAGGGAAGAACCATAAAACTGCCCCAGGACCATTGATAGAAGCAATGGACTACAATGGAGTTCCCACCTTGAAAAAGATGGGGTTGTGGAAAGTGCAGGGATTGCCCTCAGCTGGGGACTAGATCACATACCCACTGTCTTTGGGACATAGTTCCACCAGCCCTGTGGTGTCTGTAGCCTCCAAGCTGCCAATTTGGAACTTGCTCAGAACTGTGGGAATTTAGGTGAAATGGGAAATGTAATTATAAAACAACCAGAGGATAAATAACATCTTCAATGTTATCTTCAAATACAAATGCAAAATTTCTCCTTCATATTGTTGGTACACAGAAAACTAATAATATGTAACATAGACAATAAGCACAATAAATTTAATCCAGAAACGAATGTAAACAACTGAAAGGATCAGAGAAAATTGAAATTAGTATATTATCATTTACAAAGAGATAATGGAAAAATGTTATCTAAAACTAAACAATATCTATGCAACTAAACCAGAGTAATTGCATAGTAAATCTAGGCAATAATAAATGGCTAGAAAAATGAAACAAAACCGTTAAGTGCAGCTCTGAAACATCATTTTTGTTCACAAATCTGCCCGTGAGTAATAAAAATGAAGTTCTTTGCTCCTGTTGTTTAGTTGCTGTTGTGTCCAACTCTTTTGTGTCCCCATGGACTGTAGTCTGCCAGGCTCCTCTGGCTATGGGATTCCACAGGCAAGAATACTGGAGCGGGTTGCCATTTTCTTCTCCAGCGCATGTATGCATGCCAAATCGCTTCGGTCATGTCCGACTCTATGCAACCCCATGGACAGCAGCCCACCAGGCTCCTCTGTCCACAGGATTCTCCAGGCAATACTGGAGCGGGTTGCCGTTTCCTTCTCTAGCGCACCTATTGACTATGGTATTATTTTATTAACACGGTAATCTCATGGCAGGTGATAGAGAGGAGATCTGGAAGCAAATTCTAAATAACATGAGTTTGGGAAATTTACTTAATCCCTACTGCTTCAATTTCTTCATTTAAAAACTATTAAAAAATAGCAACTCAGTAGTGAACACTGAAGACTAATCAACTGATGTAGCTTCATACTGAGTCCATGATAATTTTAATCACTGATTACATGTTTAGCCTTGAAATAAGCTTCCTAAACTAGTTATTTAGTGAGTATTAATTATTTTGATGAACAATGAATTTAATGTGCTGTGGCTTTGTTGGTTTGTTTTACCCATAACTAAGACATTCTTTTCCCTCATGAAAGAAAAGAAAATAATTTAATGCCAGATTGAAGGTCCTTGATTCACTATTCCAGGTAAACTAGTACATCTCAAGGGTTTCACAGATCATTCTTGACTACCCAACAAAATTATGGAGGCTGAAGCTTCTGAAGCACGCTTAAGCAATTGTACAGTGTTTTCTTTAAAAAAAAAAAAAAAAAAATTTTGCAGTTGTTGCTTTGTTTTCACATTGTACTCGTAACTCCTAGCAGAGCTATTGATGAAAAAGTTGTGTAATCATATTTATTTAATTAACAAATTTAAAAAGCCAAAGGAATTATTGTATAAAATCCTTTCATAATCTTTAAAAGGCTGATTTCTTTTTATTATTTCCAGTTGCATTTGAATTTCACATATTTCTTGGGCATGAAAATAGATAGAATGGTATTCTTGGAAAGCTCTACTCTCCAGACCATTCTTGTGACATTCTAAAATTTGCGGATTTTTTTTTTTTTCATTGTTAGCTGATTTGGTTAGTTCTTTATATGAAGTTTTTCAAAATTGAAATGAATATTTTTGTGGAATATTCAAAGCATGCATTTATGGATAATGTATCACTGTTTATCTGCTTCAAATTTTTTTTATATAAAATAATTTGCATCATTCACACTTTAAAGGACTTTTATACAGTGGTCATGTATGGATGTGAGAGTTGGACTGTGAAGAAAACTGAGCGCTGAAGAATTGATGCTTTTGAATTGTGGTATTGGAGAAGACTCTTGAGAGTCCCTTGGACTGCAAGGAGATCCAACCAGTCCATTCTGAAAGCGATCAGCCCTTGGATTTGTTTGGAGGGAATGATGCTGAAGGTGAAACTCCAGTACTTTGGCCACCTCATGTGAAGAGTTGACTCATTGGAAAAGACTCTGATGCTGGGAGGGATTGGGGGCAGGAGGAGAAGGGGACAACAGAGGATGAGATGGCTGGATGGCATCACTGACTCTATGGACGTAAGTCTGAGTGAACTCCAGGAGTTGGTGATGGACTGGGAGGCCTGGTGTGCTGTGATTCATGGGGTCACAAAGAGTCGGACACAACTTAGCAACTGAACTAACTAACTAATACTGTAGTTTTAGTTTTTTCACATATAAATATTCAAGTTACTGAACATATTAATGCAAAGATATTTAAAACCAAGTGGGAAGCTTTAATTTTCATCTTTACAGCAAATTTCTGTAACTGACTGCCAAAAGGCTGCTTTGGATTTGTTTTGAATTGTGAATTACCATTTCGATCTCGATGGTCTTTAAAATCATAATTATCAAGATAAGAGTTAGAAATTATACATGTATATATAAATATTGCAATGTTAGAAGTATAAAACATATATATATATATATATATATACTCATGTATGTGGTTCATTTTTATTTTATACTTATGTATGTACATTAGTTTGGTAGAGCTGTTATAACAAAGTAAGGTACAGTTGGTAGCTTAAAACAATAGACATTTATTTTCTCATAGTTCTGAAGCCTAGACATCTGAAATCAAGGTGTCAGTAGGGCCATGCTTTATCTGAATTTTGCAGGTGAGGAGCTTCCTTGCCTCTTCCAGCATTTGGTGTTTGCAAACATTCCTTGACATTCCCTGTAGATATTGGGTTGGCCACAAAATTTATTCATGTTTTTCTGTAACAGTTGAAGAATCTAAATGAACTTTATCGCCAGCCTAATACATCTCTCCAGTCACATGTTCATCTTCTCCCTATGTATCTTCATATCATTTTCCTTCTGTGCCTCTCTATCTCTTTGTCTCAGACTTTCTTTTTTATTATATAAGGGCACCATACTGGATTAGGGCTTGCAGTTAAGGAATCTTAGTAACTAGATGACCTATGCAAGGAGCCTAATTACAAATAATGTCACAGCTTGAGGTCCTGGAGCTTTTCACTTCAAGATAAGTTTGTGGGGTGACATAATTAAACCAAAATAGTGTGTTTATTGAATGAATTTACCTTTGAGTAGCTCTAGTTTTCTCCCTTTTCTAAATGAAATAAGGAATCAAGATCAAGAGAATTATCACCTTCTAACCAAATTTAATGGTCAAGGAAATTTTCAAATGGACTAAAATCTTAAAAACATGGCCTCATTCACATTCCTTTTAAAGATAGGCCATAGTATTCCTCTCATGAGATTCCTCTTTAAAATGCAAATTGAGCACAAAATTCATTTTAGATCACATTTTTGGTGATTGGTTCAGCAGATCAAATTATGCAGACTCCGTACAGAAGGAAAATTTTATGTTTAAATTTTTATCACAAGTTGAAAAGAGTTGATTCTTTAGGGTGACATTGACATTATGTTAATGCAGGCAACTACAAACTTCTCAGAATAGTATATTCAAAGGACAACATCTGGCATCTAGAGGTCTTAATTCCAAGGGAGGAACAACGCTGCAGGGGACACAGCATAGCACTATTTATATTAAAATGGAAAGAATGGAAAGACAAAATTGTCTTTGTCACAAAAACATATATCTTCAATCTAATCATGATAAAAGCATCAGACAAATGCATTTTGAGGAACATTCTACAAAACACCTGACCAGTCCTCGTAAATATCTTTAAATGACTCCTTAACATCATTGGAACAAAGACTTTGACAAAACATTGTCATCAAGAGGGGCTTGGGAGACATGAAAATCAGTGCAATGTTGTATCCTGGATGGGATCCTAGGACAAAAAAAGAACATGAGGGAAAACATTAAGGACATTTTAAAACTTTGTTGATAATAACAGATCGATATTTTGACAAATACGCCACATTAGTGCAAACTGCTAATACAGAGGAAACTAAGTGGTATAAACTCTCTGAACGATCTATACAGCTTTTTCACAAGTGTAAGAGAATTCCAAGATAAAAAGCTTATTTTACTGAAAAATGGAAGATGAAACTAACATTTGGCAAACTTGGTCTCCTGTTCAAGAAGGGGTTACTGTATTGGGTGAAGGAATCAATACTATCTTATCAAGAAAAAGTGGGTCTGCCTACTCCACAGTGAAAGGAGGGAGGCATATGTCTAGAACATAAACTATCCTTTGGGATAGCCCCATGTCTTAGATGACAATCAATGGGAAACTACAGAAATATATAAGAGCCAGGACTGGACTGTTACTAGCTCAGGACCTTCAGAAAGCAAGATGATTTGGGATCACCCCATCAGACAAAGAACTACACCACAATGCTGGCAAATGGGGAAGAAAATAAGGTGTAGATAGTGAAGGAGTTCATCTTCTGGCATCATGTATTTTTGCCTTTTCGTACTGTCCATGGCGTTCTCCACGCACTGGTCCTTCTCCAGTGGACCACATTTGTGAGAACTCTTCACTAGGACCCAACTGTCTTGCGTGGCCCTGCATGGCATGGCTCATAGCTTCCTTGAGTTATGCAAGCCATTCGCTATGACAAGACTCTGATCCCATGATGCTGGGAAAGATTGAAGGCAAAATGAGAAGGGGGCAGCAGAGAATAAGATGGTTAGATAGCATCACCAACTCAATGGACATGAATTTGAGCAAACTCCAGGAGAGAGCAGAGGACAGAAGAGCCTGGCATGGTATAGTCCTCGGGGTCTCAAAGAGTTGGACACAACTTAGTGACTGAACAACAGCAACAACAACAACAACAATGAATGAGTAAAGCTGCAAAAGTAATGACCATAAGATCAACTGTGGAAAAGAGGATTGTAATAGTTACAAGTATTTCTTTCTTATTTTGGTATTTACATACTACTGTACAGTTACAGTACTACTGTACAATTTTGCCCCTTCTTCCTTTTTTTTATGTCATCTCACCTAGAAGTGTTAGTAGCTATTCTTATATTTTAGTATTTAGGCTGAAGTATATTAAGGAGGGCTATGACTCAGCTAAAAGAGGAGTGAACCTCACCCAAATGTGGATAATGTAACTGTGTATCCCCTTGGGGAGCAATTAGAATGTTCTCAGTTTATGAGAAAAAGCAGAAACATTATGGGTGAAATGAAATATTTACTTTAAAATTGCAGATGGTTAAAAGAGACATGCATGCAAGCTAAGCCTCTTCAGTCATGTCTGACTCTGTGCCACCCCATGGACTATAGCCCTCTAGGTTCCTCTGACCATGGGATTCTCCAGGAAAGAATACTGGAGTGGGCTGTCATGCCCTTCTCCAAAAGAGACATAGATGCCAAGATAAATATAAGTGGCTTATCTTAAAAGGTTGGCTGGTGGCATTGGACTGTGTCAACTTAGCCATGAGATGCACTGGGTTAGAGAAAGGTATGCAGGATATTGAAGGCAAGATCTGAAGGAGTGCCTTTAGATCTTACAGACCTTCTGACCTTTTTGGCCCCATTTTGCCTTCAGGTCGTTAAGTCCTTATGTGTTAAGATCGCCATTGGAGGTGGAGTCACTGTCCCTCCCAGGCTTCCTCTCTGCTCTTCTGGCTCAGGAGCTCACCCAGGTGTTTTCCTTCAGGTTCTTTCCACCCTGGGCCAGATACCCTTGGGAAGGTCATCAGAATCCTCTATAGGTCATTTCACAGTCATGATGGCAGGCAGTGAGATCGACACAGGGTCTCATTTGCTCTTGAGGGTTTTAGTTTGTCCTCATGGGTTTAAATTTGTTTTTGTGTATATGTCTGCTGCATTTCCAGCTCTTTTTCTGGATTCATGACACTGCCCCCAGGCTCATTATCATAGCTAGATGCTTTCCAAAGACTTTGTGAGCTCTCACAAAGGACTGTGTAAGGATTAACCACCACAGTCAATGACCTACATCATGTCATTCCTGGTGCACGCATGTGTGCTAAGTCACTTCAGTCATGTCTGACTCTTTGCGACTCTATGGGCTGCAGCCCGCCAGGCTCCTCTGTCCATGGGATTCTCTAGGGAAGAATACTGGAGTGGGTTGCCATGCCCTCCTCCAGGGGATCTTCTCACCCCAGGATCGAACGCATGTCTCTTACATCTCCTGTGCTGGTAGGTGGGTTCTCATTCATGGTAGTTCTGCTTATCTGGTCAAACTCTTAGTAATGTGAAACACACAAAGTAAAGTTGTGGAGGCAGATGAACTGGAATGGGAAGCCAGAGGGCAAACATTAGCGTCACAAATCAGACAGAGAGTTTGGAGAAGCAGCTGGATTCTCCTTCCCCACCCCCAACACTGCATGAGGAAGCACAGAATAGCAGGTGTATTTGCACAAGAAATAAAGCAACCAGCAGCCACTATAAAGGCAAGATGTCCTAGGAAGACAGTAGCACTTCGAGAACACAAGGAACCCAAGAAGAGGATCAAGATGCCAATTCAGCCCACTAGGCAGCATGGCCTTCCCCAACTAGCCCGCTCAATTACAAGAAACAAGGTTCTGTAATCAATCACATCTGTACGCAAAGACAAATGAACACAGATTATCAAATTAAAGGAAAAGTAGAAAAATCAACCCTTACTAATTACTTGAAGGAAAGCGGTAACATGAATGAGCCATCAACCTTAACCAACAGAATAATTCATTAACAGTGGACTATGTAGGAGCAAGCCTTAAGCATTTAAACATTGAAAACAAATGTGTTTAGATACACTGGACATAATTTAATTCCCACAAAGGATACTGCTATAAACTAGGAAAAAAACATACTTTAAAACTTAAAGCCTTAATATAACCAATGAAAAATGAGAAAACATAGTAAGAGGATGAGAAACAGAAGGAAGAGAGCTCGGTTATTTACAAGTGAATATGAGTCAGATGAATAATGAAATTTTCAACGTATACATTGAATGTGGGTGGCAATACAGTATCTTAAATATACTGGGGGACAATTAACTTGAAATTTGATTCCTCTGTTCAGCTATACTAGAATTTGTGGGAAAAGACAAATGAAACCATGTTTTTGGTGCTCAAAGTCTCAGAAATATTTATCAACTAGAGGATATCTCTGAAATAATTATTTCGGAATAAATAGTTTTAAGGAAATCTAGGCTAAAAGAGGAGCCTGGTAGGTTGCAGTCCATGGGGTCACTAGGAGTCAGACACGACTAAGCGACTTCATTTTCACTTTTCACTTTCATGCACTGGAGAAGGAAATGGCAACCCACTCCAGTGTTCTTGCCTGGAGAATCCCAGGGATGGGGGAGCCTGGTGGGCTGCCATCTATGGGGTCGCACAGAGTCGGACACGACTGAAGCGACTTAGCAGCAGCAGCAGCAGCAGGCTAAAAGAAGTTGCAATTCAAAATATAGCAGTAAATTTTAAGTATTTGTCTAAATAATTCTTGCCATAATTAAAAAAATCTGAATACAGAATTCAGAAGATCTTAAAATAGAAATCTTGATCAGGGAGAAAAGTAAAAATATGCTAAAGGTTCTCTTCTTCGTAGATAAGATGGAGATACTGTTTAGTTCCAGTCTGTAGTGGAGAAATTTGAGATGAGTGGAACCAAAAGAATTGTTCAAATCATCAAAAGAAATGAGAAAAAAGGTAAAATAGCAAGTGGGGAACTAGAAAACATGAAATACAATGACAGAGATGCAACCAGGAAAATGAGTCTAATGAAGGATGAAGTGGAGAGCATCTCAGTGGTTCAAACAATCCAGCAAGCAGCCTGTGCAACAGGCTATTTACGAGAAATGGTACTCAAAGTAGAAAAAATAGAAAGTCTAAAAATACTGGGATGGAAGTGCTTTTTACATAAAAAATTAAACCATGTATTGTAACACTGATATCAGGTGAAATTCAAAGAAAAAGGTTTGCAAGGGCTCAGAGGATGCATCTTCATTCTCTTCATTCATTACGGTGCCAAAGCTCTGATGAATTAAGGAGACATTCATTAGGTCTGTGAAGTGTGTCTGAAGTATGGATGGTACTCTTGTTATTATTAGAAGGTGGCCAAGAACAAGACCGACCCAGTGCACAGTGAAAACAGGAACTTTCAACTCAAACGATTCTGGGGAAATCTGTCTTCAGAGAAGAGTCCCATTTCAGTCAAGGTAAGAGTGGAACAACTGTTTACAAATCCCATGATGACAGAGGTGAGTTTGCAGATTATCAGGGAAGAGATGATTTTGAAGTAAAGCACTCCAGAGTGTGGGAAGAAACGAGGATAAAGAAAATAAAGCAGAACGGGCCACGAGTCATGGAGGGGACAGTCATCTGAGGGGTATGCCCTGGGATGTAGACGTGCTTGCCCCAGAGACATCAGCTGTGAAGCCCAGGCTTCCCTTTTCCTCCCAGTATTTAAGCATCTGTCACAGAGGTGGCAGTGGGCAGACTGTCTTTAGGGAAGGCCATGAAGACAAGGTGGCCCTTTCTTCGGGTTTTGAGTTGACCTAGTTTTGGTGGCTGGCACTCACAAAAGCAGGAGCCTCTGCCACTAAGGCTGCCCCCTCTCGAAATTTGCTTCAACCGTGTTCTTGTTGCTTGTCACTTTGTAGCAGCATCTTTTCTCTGCACAAATGCTCGGAAATGTAAAGAATTATGAGATTCCACTATGAAACATAAATCTTGGTGAAATAAATGTTCAAAAAGAAGAAATGAAAATGCAAAAATGTGGAGATGTATTCCTTATGGAAGGAAGTAAGTCATGTATGCACCTACAGACACTCATACACACTCATCTATGCTGATACGCTTGGAAGTATCCTTGCAGCATCTTCTGAGAGTGCAGAAGTGGCTAGAAATAAGCATGGCTGTGTGCATGGAGGTGGAAAGAGGGAGTTGAGAGATGTGAGATTTCTCCTTCAGGGCCATCCCAATAGCTTCTCCTCTGATATCTCAGACTCTGGATACAGACTGCAGGATGGGAATCCTGGGTCTAACACTGACTAACTTTGTGATACTTGTATGCAAAATGAGCATAATTCATACAGTCATGGTGAGAATTAGCTGAGTCAATCTAAGCTGTGTGTCTAGCCTTACATTTGGCTCAGTGAATGTCCAATAACTTATTATTCTAATCAGTCTTCTTTTTCCCTATTGGATTGTTTGGTAGAAGAGGAAAGTAAAAGGAAAAAAATATATATATGTACTAAATATGAAACCTGGCAAAACTGAACTTTAGTAGGAACTTCTCTTACACAAATGGTGATATATATTTAGGGGGTCGGGTAGAGACACAAGTAGATCTATACACAGGCATGTCTGCTAGCTGGATGGAGCATATAGAGTCTCATGGAAAGCTTTTCACCAGAGGAACACATTTATTTATAACTTTACCTCTTGTCAGATATTAAAATATAGATTATTATACAGTCCGGTATATCTGTTTGACTCCTTCTCTTTCTCCTTTGACTACTAAAGATTTCAAAAGAAATCAAACTCTCAAAAATTTTCTTTTATGTGGAGAAAAATCAACCTTCAAACTGTCTATCTTGTACCACAAAAAAGGTGTTTTTAAAAAGTCTAGTTTGGGAAGCAAGGTTTTAAATATTTTGTTTATAAACGTGCTACTGAATAGTCATATTTAATTTTCTCAATAGAGGCAAAATAATACACTTAGTTATTTTTCTATTGGAGGTTGTGGCAGTATGCATTTGCACCAGCAGTGGAGGGAGCTTCATTGTTCTACAGCCTTGCCAGCTCTAGGCATAGTGAACACACTTTCCCTTCAATCATTCTGGAGGGTGTGTAATGATAACACATGTACAGATCACCTTTACACCTTTTTGTTTTTGTTTAGTTGCTCAGTCATGTCCAGCTCTTGCATGCCATGGACTGTAGCCCATCAGGCTCCTGTGTCTATGGGATTCTCCAGGCAAGAATACTGTTCAGTTCAGTCACTCAGTCGTATCTGACTCTTTGCAACCCCATGGACAGCAGCATGCCAGGCTTCCCTGTCTATCACCAACTCTTGGAGCTTACTCAAACTCATGTCCATCACATCAGTAATGGCATCCAACTATCTCATCCTCTGTTGTCCCCTTCTTCTTTTGGCTTCACTCTTTCCCAGCATCAGGGTCTTTTCCAATGAGTCGGTTCTGCGCATCAGGTGGCCAAAGGATCGGAGTTTCAGCTTCAGCATCAGTCCTTCCAATGAATATTCAGGACTGATTTCCTTTGGGACTGGCTGGTTGGATCTCCTTGCAGTCCCAGGGACTGTCAAGTGTCTTCTCCAACACCACAGTTCAAAAGCATCAATTTTTCAATGTTCAGCTTTCTTTATAGTCCAACTCTCACATCGATACATGACCACTGGAAAAACCATCGCTTTGACTAGACAGACCTTTGTTGGTAAAGTAATGTCTCTGCTTTTTAACATGCTGTCTAGGTTGGTCATAGCTTTTCTTCCAAGGAGCAAGAGTCTTAATTTATTGGCTACAATCACCATCTGCAGTGATTTTGGAGCCACACTGCCCCCACCCCCCAAAAAAGAGAAATCTCTCACTGTTTCCACTGTTTCCCCATCTATTTGCCATGAAGTAATGGGACCGGATGCCATAATCTTAGTTTTCTGAATGCTGAGTTTTAAGCCAACTTTTTCACTCTCCTCTTTCACTTTCATCAAGAGGCTCTTTAGCTCTTCTTCACTTTCTGCCATAGAGGTGGTGTCATTGGAATATCTGAGGTTATTGATATTTCTCCCGGCAATCTTGATTCCTGCTTGTCATTCATCCAGCCCGGCATTGTTGCCATTTCCGTCTCCATTTCAACTTTACTTTTACTCACTTTAGGATATTTCATTGATTTAGTAATCTTTGGTGCACTGTCTGTACAAGTTTCTTGCTGTTCTCAGTTTTCATTATGATTTTTTCTTGGAAAAAAATGGATTATTATGACCTGTATTTCTGAATTCTTCAACCTATGAGTTTTTTTCTAATTATGCTTATTATTACCTCCCTGGTGGCTCAGAGGTTAAAGCGCCTGCCTCCAATGTGGGAGACCCGGGTTCAATCCCTGGGTCGGGAAGATCCCCTGGAGAAGGAAATGGTAACCCACTCCAGTATTCTTGCCTGGAGAATCCCATGGACGGAGAAGCCTGGTAGGCTACAGTCCATGGGGTTGCAAAGAGTCGGGCACGACTGAGCGACTTCACTTCTTCTTCATAGCTTAACTGATGGTGATATGCATATGAACATAGTTAATTCCAATCTTTTAAATTTGGTGACATTTTAGTTGAAAATTTGATAAAAATGATAATTATTTAACAACTATTTCTTATACACTGACTAGAAATTCCAGTAGATAAACTGAGCTTACTGTTTTTATAAAGATCCTTTAATCATGTTCATGCGTTTCTTTCTGAGCCTTATATTATGTCCCATTGAGCTATTTGTCTATCCTCTTCCTAATATCATTCTGGCTTAATTAATGCAACCTTGTATTATGTCTTGAATTTGATGTGTGAATACTCTGGATTTTTTGCTTCTTCAGTATTATGTTGATAACTCTGGATTTCTTATTTTTTTCTACATAAAATTTAGGATTTTTTATTGATATATACAAAATAGCTTACAAGGATTTTTACTGAATACATTTATTATTTTGTAATGCCTTGTATTAGCCCTGATAATTTTCTTTATTCTAAGCCAACTTTGTCTGTAATTAATACAGCTACTCTAGTTTCTTTTGCTTAGTGTTGGCACGGGACATCTTTCTCCACTACTTTTGCTTTACCTATCTGTTTCTTTACATATAAAGTCTGTTTCTTGAGACTTGATAGAGTTGAGTCTTGATTATATATTCACTTCTACAATTTCTGTGTTTTAACTGATATATCTAGGCCGTTAATTTAAGATACTTATTGATATCATTGGATTTAATGTCTCCATGTTTATCACTATTTCTATTCATTACATTGATTCTATTTTCTTTTTAAATGTGTTCCAGCTTTCTTACTTTTCCTGGTATTATTTGGGTATTTTGTTTGATTCCATATTCTTTCCTCTCTTACCACATCAACTATGCGTCTTCCAATTTTTTAAGTAGTTACTCTAGATTTTGCAAAATACATGTGCAACTAAGTTAAGTCAACTTTTAAATATTGATAGTACAATATCACTTCATGAGTAGTGCAGCTAACAAAATATTTCCATTTCATTCCTCCTGCCTCTCATAATATGACTGTTACTCATTTCATTTATTTATCTATAGATCAATTAAGATAACAAAATATTTCATTTTATATATTTTTTCCCTTTCCTGGTGTTCTCTATGTAGGTTTGAGTTTCTGACTATATCATTTTACTTCTCTCTGAAGAACTTCCTTCAACACTGTTGCAAAGGAGGTCTATTGGTGACAAACTCCCTCAGTTTTGAATAGATGGATGAACGATTAGGCAAGATATAAGTAGGATGACGAAACTGTTATATATTTTGAAGGTACGTAAATATAGTGCAAATTATCTTAGCAGAGGTAATGGAACACTTGGGCTTCCCAGGAGGCTCAGTGGCAAAAGATCTGCTTGCCAGTGCAGGAAATTCAGGAGACTTGTGTTCTATCTCTGGGTGAGGAAGATTCCATGGAGAAGGACATGGCAACCTGCTCCAATATTCCTGCCTGGAAAGTACCATAGCCAGAAGAACCTGGCAGGCTGCAGTCCACGGGGTCACAAAGAGTTGGGCACAATTGAGTGAGCCTGCACACACACAGTGGAGCACTTAGAAGGCAGATGAGGGCTTGTGATATCAACAGAGCAGCAAAAAAGAAAAACAGGGGCCCTCTAGAACCCCTGGGCTGGACGGAAGAAAATAATCAGCCAACTGAGTGTAGAATCTGGAGCCAGAGCAGCCTGTCGAGCAGGAGTTGAATCCAGGGAGCAGATGCTGCCATGAGAGAGACAAGGTTTGGGGTGGAGAACAAGGGGAAGAGATGTGCTGCTTTCTTCCTCTGCCTACTCTGCTGTCTTCCCTGGTCCAACTGCAGTGGAAGACATTGACAAAAGACCAGGATAACATGCCCTTTCAGCAGCCAGACCCCTGTTTTACAAAGCAGTACAAGCAAAGAACGAAGAATACATCTAAGAACAAAAGACTCAGAGGCACTTATGTATTATATTTGTTAATATCTTAGAAACACTCACTCAAGAAAAAAAATTATTTGTCATCATACTAGGCCAAATACTAATATGACAGGTACTGGAGAATAAAAGCACTAGGAAAATTAGGTAAGTGATTCTAAGGGCCAGTTCAGTACAGTCGCTCAGTCCTGTCCGACTCTGTGACCCGTGGTCTGCAGCATGCCAGGCCCCTCTGTCCATGTGATTTTCCAGGCAAGAAGACGGGAGTGGGTTGCCATTTCCTTCTCCGGAAACACTGCCCCTTCCTTATCTCTTCTGTTTCTGTTAGCATTCACATCACAACTACTAGCCAAACTAGACAATCTTCTTTCCAAATTATATCTGAAATATCTTCATTTATCACTTTTCCTACTAAAAAAACTTGAATGCAAACCGTTGTCATCTTTTGCCTTTAGTATTATGGGAGCTTCCTCTTCTTCTGTTGGGCCTCTCACTAAGACATTCACAAATGTGTATAACTCAGTCCCTGATTTCTTTTGCAAACTCATTTTACACCACCTGGGAATCCCCACTAAACCAGTGGTAAAGAATCTGCTTACAGTGCAGGAGATACAGGTTTGATCCTTGGCTGGGGAAGATACCCTGAAGGAAGTGGCAACCTGCTCCAGTATTCTTGCCTGGGAAATCCCATGGACAGAGGAGCCTGATGGGCTACCGTCCATGGAGTTGCAAAGAGTCGGAGACCACTGAGCTTGCACGTACACACACACACACACCATTATTTGTCTGAGGTCTGTTTATTTACTTATCATTTCATAGTTATTAGTTTATTTGCTTGTCAAATATATGTCATCTCTACTAGACTGACTGCAAGAAAGAGGAGAAAAAGAACTATCATTGCTTTGCTAATTTTTGGATATCCTTGTCTATTCAGGCTTTTTTTTTTTTTTTTAATTTTTACTTTATTTTACTTTACAATACCGTATTGGTTTTGCCATACATTGACATGAATCCACCATAGGTGAATTAGTATAGAAAAATAGGCTATGCTTTGAAGCTATTCTTTATATAGTTCCTTTATGTCAAACTCCCAAGAATTACCGAGGGATATTTAATTTTGATGTAGTTGATAGAGCCATGGATGGTTGCAGCTTGATATCAAGAGATTCTCAAAGGATTTTCAAGCATGGCATATGCTTGGGAAAAAAAAAAAAAAAACTATCAAGACATTTTCCCTAGCAAAACACAATTCCCCAACAAAAATGATCAGGCATTGTCTGATGAGATATTTTGAAATTTAACATGAAATCATCTATCAAATATTCTGATTAGATAACTGACCACTGCAGGACCAAGGAAAGAAACTAGTAATCTACAGAGAGATAGTGTCATACCATTGAATCCTTTTATAGACAGTAAAGTTGGACACAAAAGTAAAGCCTAGAAAATAGCTCGGAGAAATGTCACAGGCTGCAGGACTCCAAAGCTTGATGCAAACTTGGAGGTGCTATTTGGCTGGCCTTGACAGGAAAGTCTTCTCTCAGTGTTTCTGTTCTGATCACGTCAGCAAACTTCATTCTCCTCAATGCATTGTCTGTTGGTGGCCAGCACATTAAGACCCTTATCAGCAAATACACCAAGGGCTCTTGAGGTTTTTTTAATTGAAGTATATTTTATTTACACTAATATGTTAGTTACAGTCTGACACAGAATTGCAGATCATATCGTACAATACACAATATAAATTTTCTAAGTAGTTAATAAGCAAACACAAAGAGACATAGGATATATAAGAGATCATCAGTTATAGAGTTCTTTGAATGTAGATATTTGTTGGAATTTCAAGGCAAGTTTTAGTTATGGAAATATTAATGATTTACAACCTGGTCTTTTTTGGATTTTCCTGTACTTTCACACATAATTCAATAAATTCCAGTATTTCTTTGCCTCAAAATTTAGTTTCCTGACTACACTCATCTGCATGAAATAATTGTGCCAGTACTCTTAACAGCTACTCTGAACTAGTGATACAGGGCTACTTTTTTTTTTTTCTCTTGTACCTTTCTGTGTAATGTCAGAACTGAAGGAGGGTGACCACTTTTCAGGGCATGTTCTATAAAATTCTTGCTGTGACTGGTTAGAATGGATTCTTTCTCCTCTTCTTTGGATTATTAAGAGTAGTTGAAAAGACTGTTGTGCCTTTTTTGGGAGAAAAAAATCACCCCTCGCTTGTAAACTAGCAGGAAAACATATACTGTACTTTGTGCAACTCAATGATCATGCTCCTCTTCATGTAACACTACTATTTCCTCCTAGAGTGATAACCTAAAACCACATCTTATTAATGCTCTTTATTAAAGCTAGTGGAGGTGATGGAATTCCAGTTGAGCTGTTTCAAATCCTGAAAGATGATGCTGTGAAAGTGCTGCACTCAATCTGCCAGCAAATTTGGAAAACTCAGCAGTGGCCACAGGACTGGAAAAGGTCAGTTTTCATTCCAATTCCAAAGAAAGGCAATGCAAAAGAATGCTCCAGTTACCGCACAATTGCACTCATCTCACATGCTAGTAAAGCCATGCTCAAAATCCTCCAAGCCAGACTTTAGCAATACGTGAACCGTGAACTCCCTGATGTTCAAGCTGGCTTTAGAAAAGGCAGAGGAACCAGAGATCAAATTGCCAACATCCGCTGGATCATGGAAAAGGCAAGAGAGTTCCAGAAAAACATCTACTTCTGCTTTATCGACTATGCCAAAGCCTTTGACTGTGTGGATCACAATAAACTGTGGAGAATTCTGAAAGAGATGGGAATACCAGACCACCTAACCTGCCTCTTGAGAAATCTGTATGCAGGTCAGGAAGCAACAGTTAGGACTGGACATGGAACAACAGACTGGTTCCAAATAGGAAAAGGAGTGCGTCAAGGCTGTATATTGTCACCCTGCTTATTTAACTTATATGCAGAGTACATCATGAGAAACGCTGGACTGGAAGAAACACAAGCTGGAATCAAGATTGCCGGGAGAAATATCAATAACCTCAGATATGCAGATGA
>SJYT01045685.1:108283-158892 GCA_006410635.1 Cephalophus harveyi
AGCTAGTTATGTCAAAAAGTTTTAAATTCAATTAAATTTAAATTAATTAAAATTCAATTCAATTCAACTGAACTAAAATTCAATTAAAATAAATGCTATGAGGTAACATTATTTTTCCTCATATATAAAACATTTTTCAATAAAATTTGAGCAAACCAAATAAGGCACTTCTAAAACAGAACATTGAGTATTATGGCTTATTTTACCCTTGCAAGTATGCTAAATGCTAGTTGATAATAATGTTATTAGACTAAAGAAGCAAAATCAAATGATCAATTCTATTGATCCAAAAAAGACATTTCCTGAATTAACGTTAAAAAAATAGCCAAGTAGTAACAGAATTAGACTTCATTAAATTGGTAAATGTTATCTGTCAAAATCTTACAACAAATAATGATGTGTTGTTGTTGTTCAGTTGTCAAGTCGTGTCTTTCTCTTTATGACCTCGTGGACTGGTGTAGCACACCAGGCTTCTCTGTCCTCCACAATCTCCCAGAGCTTGCTCAAATTCATGTCCATTGAGACAGTGATACTATCTAACTATCTCATCCTCTGTCGCTCCCTTCTTTTGCCTTCAGTCTTTTCCAGCTTCAGGGTCTTTTCCAGTGAGTTGGCCCTTTGCATTAGATGGACAAAGTATTGGAGCCTCAGCGTCAGCATCAGTCCTTCCAATGAATATTCAGGACTGATTTCCTTTAGGATGGACTAGTTTGATCATGCAGTCCAAGAAACTCTACAGCACCACAATTTGAAAGCATTAGTTCTTTGGTTCTCAGCCTTCTTTATGGTACAATTTTCACATCCATACATGACTACTGGAAAAACCATAGCTTTGGCTATAAAGATCTTTGTTGGCAAAGCAATGTCTCTGCTTTTTAATACTCTGTTTAGCTTTGTCATAGCTTTCCTTCCAAGGAGCAAGTGTCTTTGAGTTTCATGGCTGCAGTCACCATCTGCAGTGATTTTGGAGCCCAAGAAAATAAAGTCTGTCACTGTGTTCACTTTTTCCCCATCTATTAGCCATGAAGTGATTCGACCAGATGCCATGATCTTTATTTTTTTGAATGAGTTTCATGTCAGCTTTTTCAGTCTCCTCTTTCATCCTCATCATGAAGCTCTTTAGTTCCTCTTCACTTTCTGCCATTAGAGTGGTATCATCTGCATATTTGAGGTTATTGATATTTCTCTCTGCAATCTTGATTCCAGCTTGTGCTTCATCCAGTCTGGCATTTCACATGATGTAACCTGCATATAAGTTAAATAAGCAAGGTGACAATATGCAGTCTTGACATACTCCTTTCCCATTTTGGAACCAGTCTGTTCCATGTCCAGTTCTAACTGTTTCTTCCTGACCTGCATACAGGTTTCTCAGAAGGCAGGTAAGGTGGTCTGATATTCTCATGTCTTTAAGAATTTTCCACAATTTGTAGTGATCCACAGAGTCAAATGCTTTAGTGTAGTCAATGAAACAGAAGTAGATGTTTTTTTGGATTAAACTAAGTTTGCAGTTTTCTTTGTTGACAATTTTATATATATATATATATGTCAATAAACAAATATAAAAGTAGGGAAAGAGGATATACTGTCCTCTGAGCACACATGAAAAAATACATTAATTCAACAGGTAATTATTATGCCTTATATTACATAAGACACCACCATAAGGTTTCATCCAAAAGCACTTTTCTGTGAACTGTGACGTCAAAAATATGGAATAGCTTAATGTGTTTCATAATATGTTTTGAAACTAGTGATGATGCAAGTTGACAGTTTTCATTTAGCCTTTTTAGTAAAAAGGGACCTTTTGTATGAGTGTTTTCATCATCCCTGAATTCATGCTACAGGTTAGTCAACACTCTCTGCACCACTTACTATCAATATTGTGGTCAACTGTAGATAGCTTATCTAAGAAGACTATGGATTATTTCTGGTCCTCAAAATATTTGTTTATAGTTTAAACTAGACAGACAAATAGAAATTAGAAGTGAGATATTACAAATTATAGAGAAATTTGGTATTACCATACGAATCTATTTTATTTTACCAAAGTATCTTGCTGTACAGATTAGAAAAAATTAAAAAAGAAAGTGTTTCACCAACAGTATCTTATGCAGCATCATCTAGCTAATAGAACTACTAAAATTAAGCTAGAATATATGAAAAATTACCAGTTTAGTAGTTTAATATGCTTTATAAGCTAGCTATTCAATAAATACTCATTGTGACTCACAGTCTCATATCACATGTGGCAAAATTAAGTGCTTTGAGCAACCCATTTTTGCAAATAAAGAAAAACTAGACAACCACTAGTCAAGTAAGAATTCCTAAAGTGTATTGGAGATAGGCTTATGTAATATCTAAATATCCTTTCAATTCATTCTATATACCAAAATATCCAATCTAGGCAATATTTTCATTGTTTTTCTTACATTTCTTTTCAAATGATAAAATTTCCTTTTCTTATTGCTTAGATTCATGTACATGGTGGCTGCATATTTAAGCTTTAGTGATTGCATTCAGGCTTTTTTTTTTCTTTCCCAAGTAAGGGTATTTGTGGTTTGACAACATTTCTGTGATTTCTCAATGTAGTGACCCAACTGTTTTCGCTTTTTCACTGAGAATGCTCTCTGGTAAAATTGTTAGGTTAGCTTGATTTGTAATAGATGCTTGTTCACTGGGAATAATAGGCCTGGTCAGGGAACCAATTATTTCACCCTTTTCTCTTTCTAATTGCTAGACAGCAGAAATTCTTAACCTCTAATAAGAAAGTATGCATTCAACCAGTGTTTGTTGGGAATAATTTACAATAGATTTCACTTCTGGTTTATTGTTTTCCAGAGGCTTATATCTTCTCATTGCATTCATCTAATTTTATTCTGAATTATTATTGCTGCTTCAAGCTTGAATGTATTCGTGTTTGTCATACTGTTTTGTAAACGCATACTGCTCTTGCCCTCCATACCAGGAGCATAGTGCTCTTTATTGACCCAATGGGATTTCTTTTCTGATTAAAAATTAAAGGTGGAGTTAAGATTTTTAAGTTTTCTTCTAAGTGAAAATGTATTTCTGTATTGGATCCCTGTCATAATGAGTAAGTATGGTCATTAATGATTATAAATGAACTATTTTATAGTAATTGAAATAATAGTAAGGTTTAGAGGGCTAAGCTCATGTCATATGTTCTAGGGGAGTCATGTGTTACATGCAAAGCTTCTTGATGTGGACTTACAATGATATGTTTGTGTATCTGTGAGTTAGTCAAGGTAAGTTTATGGGCTTCCATTGTGTTCACAGAACTGTGGAAGGTACATGAGAGACAATGAATTATGAAAGGTATCACCTAACACTCTTAATTTGTAAAATGAAAACTGTGCTATGTTGTGCTAAGCTGCTTTAGTCTTGTCAGATTCTTTGTGAATCTATGGACTGTAACCCACCAGGCTCCTCTGTCCATGGGATTCTCCAGGCTAGAATACTGGAATGGATTGCCATGCCCTTCTCCAGGGGATCTTCCTGACCCACGGTTGGAACCTGGGTCCCTTATGTCTCCAGCATTGGTAGGCAGGTTCTTTATCACTAGCACCAACTGGGAAGTCCCAAAATGAAAACTATTTGTTTGCAAATGAAAATCAATTTTGCAGGGAGTTGACTATCTCTGTGCAAAGAAAATGCATATCAGAGTTTGTAGAAGAGAGAAATCATGGTGAAGATGGTTTGCAGTTTTGTAGATGACAAGGCTTGAAAGAGAGAAAAGTTTATAAAGTTAGGAGTTTTTAACTAATACTATCAAAAAAGAAAATACTATCAAATAAGGATAATACTATCCTTATAATACTATCAAAAAAGGAAAGCCTAACTTATAATGGATAATGGTAAGTAGCCTTGGTGGTGTGTTTACATAATAACGATGCCTGAAGATTCCATTTTTGATTAATACCTACATCACCTAAATAGACTCGTTCTGTTTCTGTATGTGCACACAGTCCCTCAGTCATCCCTGACTCTTTGCGACCCTATGGACAGTAGCCTGTCAGGCTCCTCTATGCATAGAATTTTCCAGGCAATAAGACTAGAATAAATTGCCATTTCCTACTCCAGGGATCCTCCTAACCCAGGGATCTAACTCACTTCTCTTGATATGTACAAATAAAATATGACAGTGAAAGGTGTCAAATTTAGCCTTGTTGTTTAATAATTTGACTTCTAATTTTGCTTATAAAATTAATCAGGATATTAAAAGCAACTGTAATTTATTTAGTGTTTACCTGAATCTTACAGCAACGTCTTATTTATTCCTCACCAAATTTTCAGATTTGACATTATTTCTATTACACTTTTTCCTTTCTCTTGCATATTTTGTTTAGGTGGGAAAGTAATCAGTCCTGTTACATGTATGAAAATGGTCATTGGAAGTAAGTTTTAAATCTTTTTGTAAAATGTTATTTTTTAAACACCATATATGGGGTTGAAGGAGATTGTCAAAGAAAAGTCTGACAGGAGTATCTTTGAACAAACCCAGACAAATTTTCTCCCATGTATCTTTGATGTGGAGAATCTCAGCATCATTGAGACATAATGGTTTATAGAAAGTAGGTTAGAAAATCCATTAACATCTATCATTAGAAAACCCATTATTATCTATCATTAGATCTTAGGTCACTTTCTAGAAGTTTGTTTTTCATCTAGAATAATGTTATAATTTTCCTCTCGGCAGAGGAAAAGTTACTCACCAATTTAGTGGACTTCTCAGCCGGAGCTAGTGGTAAAGAACCCATCTGCCAATGCTGGAGATGTAAGAAACGTGGATTTGATCCTTTGGTCAGGAAGATCCCCTGGAGGAGGGCGTGGCAATCCACTCCAGTATTCATGCCTGGAGAATCCCATGGACAGAGGAGCCTGGTGGGCCACAATTCTTAGGGTCTTGAAGAGTCAGACACGACTGAAGTGATTTAGCACACACACATTATATGTTGTATTATTATATCCCCAAAATCATTGTGGATGATGACTGCTACTTTGAAGTTAAAAGATGCTTGCTCCTTGGAAGCAAAGCTATGACAAACCTAGACAGTGTATTAAAAAGCAGAGATATCACTTTGTCAACAAAAGTCCATATAGTTTAAGCTATGGTTTTCCTAGTAGTCGTGTATGGATGTGAGAGTTGGACCAAAAAGAAGGTGAGCACCGAACAACTGATGCTTTTGACCTGTGGTGCTGGAGGAGATTCTTGAGAGTCCCTTGGACAGCCATGAGCTCCAACCAGTCAATCCTAAAGGAAATCAACCCTGAGTATTCATTAGAAGGACTGATGTTGAAGTTGAAGTGCCAATCCTTTGATCACCTGATGTGAAGAACTGACTCACTGGAACAGACCCTGATTCTGGGAAAGATTGAGGGCATGTGGAGAAAGGAGGGGGACAGAGGATGAGATGGTTGGATGGCATCACTGACGCAATGGACATGAGTTTGAGCAAGCTCTGGGAGACAGTGAAGAACAGGGAAGCCTAGGGTGCTGCAGTCCCTTGTGTTACAAAAAGTAGGACATGACTTAGCAGCTGAACAACAGCAACATTATATGTTGATAAATAGGTATGGCAGAATCTCTTTTCATTTAAAGTTAGCAGAATAGTACTACTTTAAAAAACTTTGGTCATAAATTACATAATGAACAGTATCTTGATGATTATATAATATGAACTTATGAACTTACATTCGTAAAAAAATCATTAAATTCCTAGATTTCCTATGCTTTTGTTCTATTTTTAAAGTATAAATTTGTTTGGAATCTTTTCAAGAATAAAACCAGATAAAAAATTTATGAGTCTTCAAATATGTGGAATATATTGAAACATGCACATAATGTAAAAAACTGAAGTCTTGTGTTCCCAGTTTGCAACTCAGATAGACAAGTGGGGAATCAAAGAATGAACACCACTTGTAGGTCATGATTCTATGCTGTAAATAGCACAATAATCAGGCTAATGAAAGTAAATAAGGGCATGGAGAAGGCAAATGCTTTCATTTGCTTTGGAAGTCTTTATATGGGCTTTTGACAGCAGATTAGCCTACCGTGTAATTCTTTGGTAGTATTTACCATGTTTTACTTTTCTTCTCTATATATTCACTTGATGAAATCAAGGAAGTCTCTAAGTAGAATTCTGAAAGGCTAAGAGAATCCAAACTTGGATTCAAGTTTTGCTACAGATCCCAGAAAGGAAGAGAAATGTAAATGAGTAATCATACAAGTGAGAATTTGCCATATCTGTATAATATAATGCATAATTTGCCAAGCATTTATTTTCTAGTTTTGTAGAAGAGCCAAGAATACTTGTTGAATTCTCATCCACTCCTCCACCTTGTGCCCTTCTTAAATTTTCTCCCTGAAAATAATTGAAGAATTTAGTTTTTAATATGTTTTGAAAATGGTCACATTGGAATTCTGATTAATGTGGGCAAGGTATCAAAGTGAATCTTATATTTTTCCAAAGAGCAACTTCTGCTGTTAGGAATTTAGTTCCTCTGAAAACTATCATTTCGTTTT
Organism: Cephalophus harveyi; assembly: GCA_006410635.1. Lineage (NCBI taxonomy): Eukaryota > Metazoa > Chordata > Mammalia > Artiodactyla > Bovidae > Cephalophus > Cephalophus harveyi. The sequence continues at coordinate 114,825 of SJYT01045685.1, forward strand.
GTGATAATAATTTAGAAGTACAGCATTTTAAAAGTAGTCTTCCTTACTGACAGACACATACAGCTCCAAGAACATTTATTTATCAGGGACATGACTGCAATTTAATTAATAGAATTGTGGTTCTCTTTTTTTTTTTTCCACGAATTTAGTAGTATTTCTTTGGATATTTATAGGCTTAACCTTACTCTGCAATATTTTAAATTCATTTTGGCCTATGGTAAATTTAGGGAAAAATAAACAGAGGCCCAGCAACATTGGTTCAACTCAAGTTTCTACCACCTATTAACTGTATAACATTTGGAAAGCCATTTACCTTTTCAAAGTGAATGTGAAGCCCTTTATCAAATGAAATTAAAATAACTTTTGACTGGCTCTCATGACTGTAAACTGGGTCATAATACCCCATAATTCCTGTACAATTCTGCTCAAGCCTGTAAGCTATATTGCAAATTTAAGATAATTTTAGTTCCAGTGAGTACATATGAAGTTTACAGGATGCATGAGAAGAGAAATATAACCAAAGTCACAATTCTTGCTCTAATGTAATGTGTTTTTTTGTTAGAATTTACTAATCAAAAAAATATAATCTCGATAAATTTTTAGATGTTTTAGTGGATTAAACATGAAACAAGCACATTTGTGTACACACACAAACACTCACATGCATACACTCTACATGATGATGGCATGAGGCAATGTACATTCCAGTTACAGGTGAGAGATGGATACTCACATATACCAATTCCGTATATTTAAATGAGGTATATCCAAACAATGGTTTGAGATTTCAAGATAGAGGCAATTTCTGTGGGTAGTAGAGTGCCTTGGGCAATGTGAGAGAAATCTTCACGCAACCCTCAGAGTGGTTTAGGTTTGCAAATCAGTTTGGGCCTCTATATACTTACTCTTCACCTCACCAGTCTGCTCTTGCCTGCTGATTTCCAGGCCCTCCATTCCAAGGTTACTCTTGCCTGGAGCATCTTGTCATTCATTTGCTAAGTCATGTCTAACTCTTTGTGACCCTACAGACTGCAGCATGCCAGGCTCCTCTGTCCTTCACCATCTCCCAGACTTTGCTCAAATTCATGTCCGCTGAGTTGGTGATGCTATCTAATCATCTCATCCTCTGCCTTCAATCTTTCCCAGCACTGGAGACTTTTCCAGTGAGTTGGCTCTTTGGATCAGGTGGCCAAAGTTTTGGAGCTCCAGCTTCAGCATCAGTCCTTCCAATGAATATTCAGGGTTGATTTCATTTAGAACAGACTGGCTTGATCTCCTTGCTGTCCAGGGACTGCCACAATTTGAAAGCTTCAATTCTTTGGCATTGGAGCATCTTCCTTCTACCTAAAATACTCTTTCTCAAGAAGGCTCCTTGACTCACTTCCTTGCTTAAGTCAGGCCTCCTTTCATGTATCCCTCGTACCTAGGGGTACTCTCAACTTTCCTGCGAGAAACAGCTGTCTCTCCTGAGGCAACCTGCTGTCTGCCTTTCCCCACTCTTTGTTTTCATAGCATTGATCTCTCATTTACTATGTACCCTGCAGTTTTGCAAAGGATTTGCAGTATAGGTGATATCTGCCCACCCAGGTACTCAGAAATAGAGATGTCAAGTAAATTGTCAGCAGGGGCATAGTTGTTTTTGGAACCAGGATTGGAGCCCTTTAAGACATATTCCTGAATTTTGTACTTTATCCACCTTTCCTAGCTGAAATCAATGAGCCTGAGTTGACCTACTTTCATACACATGCAGACATTTCTAATTGCATGTGATATTTAAGTGAGAAAAATCACTTCTGAACTAATATTTGTAATTCTTTAAAACTCATGTTTGGGAAGAGCAGTTCAAATTTTTATCTCACATTTTCTGTTCCTCCTTTTACTGACTGGCTTCCCTGTGGCTCAGCAGTAGAGTATCTGCCTGCAATACAGGAGGCACAAGAGATGTGAGTTTGATCCCTGGGTCAGGAAGATCCACTGGAGAAGGAAATGGCAACCCACTCCAGTATTCCTGACTAGGAAATCCCATGGACAGAGGAACCCGGCAGGCTACAGTCCACGCGGTTGCAAGAGTAGGACATGATTTAAGTGACTTCACCACCACAACCATACTGACTTGCTGGAATCTCATTTATCATAGTCAGTAGAAAAGTGTAGTGGTTAAAAGATGTACTGCGGAGTCAGTAGCCAGGATATAAAGCCCTGATGTTCTTCCTGGGGTGAGCACCTTGGGGAATTCACTTACTCCCTGGATCTGTTTCATTTGTCGGAGAATAGCAACTTACTTAATGTTTGTGGAGATATGGAAAGTTAACATATGTAAACACTTAGAACAGATTGGATAGTGCAAGAACAATATATGTATTAATTTAACAAGACAATTGTTTTGTACCATATGTATCGAAGTACTTTTAAATTATTTTTGTTTTATAATAATTTTGCATGTACATAAAAGTGGCAAAGATACTGAAGAGATTTTCTGTATATCAGTTACCGTGTGCCTTTAGCATTCAGTTCAGTTCAGTCACTCAGTCATGTCTGACTCTGTGACCTCATGGGCTGCAGCACGCCAGGCTTCCCTGTCTGTCACCAACTCCTGAAGTTTACTCAAACTCATGTCCATCGAGTCAGTGATACCATCCAACTATCTCATCCTCTGTCATCCCCTTCTCCTCTTGCCTTTAATCTTTCCCAGCATCAGGGTCTTTTCCAATGAATCAGTTTTTTGCATTCGGTGGCCAAAGTATTGGTGTTAATATCTAAGTGTTAATACCTCACATAACCTTGGTCCTTAAGAAAGTAGGTTCCTGGTTGCTAGGGAGTAGGGGCTATCTGAAGGTCTACGGGGCTTCCCTGGTGGCTCAGATGGCAAAGAATCCACCTGCAATGCAGGACATCCGAGTTCAGTTCCTGGGTCGGGTGTGATTACTGGTTGGATTTGACCCCTGGGTCAGGAAAATCCCCTGGAGAAGGGAATGGCTTACCCATTATAGCTTTCTCGCCTGGAGAATTCCATGGACAGAGGAGTCTGTTTGGCTATATTCCATGTGGTCATAAAGAGGTGGACACAACTGAGTGACTTAACACTTTCACGTCACTTCAAGGGGTTGATAACTTCAATATTTCTTTTTGAGATAATGAAAATAGTCTAATATTGACTATGAGGTTGCTTGCCCATGTATGCGAATATACTAAAATTTTTAAATTCAATAGGTGAATTGCATCTCAATAACAGTTTAAAAAGTAAAAATTTCCTCAAAAAATGACTTTAAGTATTGACATATATAATCAGAACAGGTTAATCATATCTTGGAATTAGAAAAGCCACAGAATTATTGCATCAGGAAACCGAACACATAGATGTAAAGTAAGTAACATAGGAAATGTCTCAAAAATAAGGATACTTGCAGCTGTTCAGTTTAGGAAAGTGATTTAAGTAACATCCCCCAACAGTATGACACAATATCACAACATGAGCAAAAGGGAATATGAGATGTGGGCTTTCTGAAATTCAACCACCAGACAGGTGATGTCAGCCATATGCTTGTCATAGCCTGTGGTTCAGGGAGCAAACTGTCTCCAGGCAAGCAAGGAGAAGAAAAGGGGAAGAAAGAGGGGGTCTATTTTAAAGGAAAGATTTTGTTTAGCAGTGGATTAGAATGAAAAATGAAAAGCTGATCCTCAGGCTAAAATGGAGTTATATATACAGGTTATTTTCAGGTGAGAAGAGCCCTAACATTTACTGTGAACTTACTTTGTTTTGACATGGACTCACAGAAGAAAAGAGAAGAGAAAGGTCAAGCATAGCTATTTTGGGTTTCAGAAAATTGCCATCACAAATCTGGTATTGAAAAAGGAAGGAAGTCAATGAATTAACAATGTGAAATCCTCTTGTTATAATTAGATGTAAACTAGTTAAGATTTACTGACGGTTAGGAGAAGGGTCAATGGGAACAAAGAGAGCAGTCAGACTGGCTTGCTTACACGCCCACTTGAAATATCCAGAATGTATTACTTTATCACGTTACTTTTAAGTCATTCAAAAAATCATTTATTTCTGGTTATGTTCTTTTTTAGGTTCCTGAATCCAACTCCAATGTATGTGTATGTGTGAGTGTGCAAGCTTCCCCACATCACCAACAAACACTTCTCATCCCCTAGCTTGGCATCCTACAATCCAATTCAATTCTGATTCTCTATCCAAAGATAGTCTCAGATTCAATTTAAGGGTTCAGAGCAAAAGATTGGTTGATGTTCAGTCCTACAAGACTTCGCCCTTCCCCTCCCCACTTCAAATGCCAATTTCAAGCGTAGGTTGTTACTTCTGACCAATTGTCTGTGAGTCAGAATTTCTGCTAATCACCTCCTTGGGTTTGATTAGTTTGCTAGAGCAGCTCATAGAACTCAGAGAAACATCCACCTGTTGACTAAAATAAGATGCATCAAGTTAGAGTTGTGAGTTAAGTTTTATTTGCGGCCAAGTGAAGACTGCGGCCTGGGAGACAGCACATCAGAGAGTTCCAGGAAATTGCTCCAAAGAGATAGTGGGGGAAGGCCAATACATGCGATTTTGGTGAAGGGGGAGTTCAGTGCAATCAAGCACTTACTTTACAAGAGGTTTTCTTTTAGTCACAAGGAGCTGAGTCCCTTGGACTTCAAGGAGATCAAATTAGTCAAACTTTAAGGAAATCAATCCTGAATATTCATTGGAAGGACTGTTGCTGAAGCTGATGGTCTAATACTTTGGCTCCCTGATCTGAAGAGAAAAAGACCCTGATGCTGGGAAAGACTGAAGGCAGAAGGAGAAGGGGACAGCAGAGGATGAAATCATTGGATGGCATCACTGACTCAGTGGACATGAGTTTGAGCATGCTCAGGGAGATGGTGATGGACAGGGAAGCCTGGTGGTCTGTAGTCCAGTCCATGGGGTCACAAAGAGTTGGACACAGCTGAGTGACTGAACAGCAACAACAATGCAGAGTTGACATCAAACACCATGAAGGGATTTAGTGTTTTTCTAGGCATAAACAGGTGGTGCTAGTAGTAAAGAACCTGCCTGCTAATGCAGGAAACATGAGACATGGGTTTCATTGCTAGGTTGGGAAGATCCTCTGGAGTAGGAAATGACAACCCACTCCATTATTCTTTCCTGGAGAATCCCATGGACTGAGGAACACGGCCAGTTATAAGCCAATAGGATGGCAAAGAGTCAGACACGACTGCAGCAACTTAGCACACAGGCACATACCAGATTTAAGTAGATGCAAGGATTGGGTTCATGAAATCAGTTTCTAAAAATATCTAACTACCTAAAGACCTGTTCTACCAGTTGTCCTGGAGCACAGAGTGCCTCTCTCTCCACCCTGAACTTATTCTGTTATGCCCAAGTCGTGAAATCTCCCAAGGACCACCAGGGAGCCGGCATCCGATGCAAAAGCAAGAGAGTTTTTATTACCAAGCTCGAGCTGGGGCTTCCACCATTACCGACGCAGTGGCTAAGGAGAGGAGTCACGAACTCTGGGTTTCATTGCTTATATAGGGTATTCTCGTGCAAAAAATGTTACCTTCTGTGGAAGGGTTAGGTGTTGGGTTCTGATTAGTTCCCATTTCCCGGGCTTAATTTGAATTTCCTGGGCAGGTCATAAGTCCTGAACGTAAAGTCAGGAGATCCTGATCTGGGATCTGATTGGCTCCCAGGTGGTGGGGTGAGGTCAGGGGATTTCCAAAGACTCTTTCCTCAGAACTCTAAAATGGAGTCTTTTTTTTTTTTTTTAGAATTTCCTGGGCAGGTCATAAGTCCTGAACGTAAAGTCAGGAGATCCTGATCTGGGATCTGATTGGCTCCCAGGTGGTGGGGTGAGGTCAGGGGATTTCCAAAGACTCTTTCCTCAGAACTCTAAAATGGAGTCTTTTTTTTAACAAAATGGGGTGGCTTAGGTTCTTCCTTCCCCCCTTCTCAAGGTCCCAAGACAGACCCAATCATGGGTCCAGCTCTATATTTTCTTCCACTAAGGGGGCCGCTGGCAGAGCTGTATATTGGGGCCTGAGCCCATAAGCTGCACCGTGTTGATGTGGCTCTTAATGAAGGTCGTTAACTTGTTCAATAAACACAGCCCAAAGGTGAGTACTTTTGTTGCCTTCACAGTTTTAGCTTGAGCAGGTTAGTTTCATTCAATTCGGCCTTCCACTGGGGGAGGAACTCTTCTCGTAAGGATGAACAGGTCCGCAGGCCGTGTGTGGGTGTAGTGGACCCAAGCAGAGATGCCGTCAACTTTGCCATCAAGATGACAAGGAAGGGTCCCTTCCACCTAGGCTCTAGGGCCTCTTGGTGATGACGGTGCACGTACACCCAGTCTCCTGGCCGGTAGCGGTGAGGTTCAGGTGGAGGGCCTGATTCATATAGTGCTTTGAGCCTCTTTCATGTGTCCCTGTGGGAGTATTGTAAGGACCAGAGATAAAAAAGCAACTTCTGATCATCTATTTCTTTTAACACTTCTGCTTTTAGGTTAGGGATTATTGGGAGAGGTATCCCATACATGATTTCAAAGGGGGTGAGTCCCAGTTGGTTGGGTGAGTTCTGCACCCAGTATAAGGCAAAGGGGAGGAGAGCCACCCAGTCCCGCCAGTCTCAGCAACTAGTTTTGTTAATGTCTCTTTAAGCGTCCTATTCATCCTTTCTGCTTGTCCTGAGCTCTGAGGCCTATAGGTACAGTGCAGCTTCCATCTAGCCCCCAAAGCCCAGGCTACCCCCTGGCTTACCTGAGACACGAAGCCTGGCCCATCATCTGACCCCACCTGTACCGGAAACCCGAACCATGGCAAGATGTCCTCAATCAGCTTTTTGGCCGCCACCTGTGCTATTTCTCTCTTGGTGGGGAAAGCTTCTACCCACCCTGAGAAGGTATCTATGAACACCAATAGGTATTTGTATCCATATTTACCCAGTTTTACCTCAGGGAAGTCCACCCCCCAGTACGCTCCTGGTCTTGTCCCTTGTTCTCTAATTCCTTGGTTGGCCGGATGAGAGACAGCGTTCGTGAGCTGGCATGCTTTGCAGTTTGATACGATGTCTTCTATTATCGTCCTGACATTTTTCATGGTAATTTTGGCATGTCTAATTAGGTCTTGCATTTTTCGAGTTCCTAGGTGAGTGGTGCGATGCATTTTTAGAAGTACTTGTTTTCCTAGCTCTTCTGGGAGGATTAGAGAGCTGTCTGCTGCTCTCCACCACCCGGCCAGCTGTTGGGCCATAGGCAGGCTTTTAATCCAGTCTAAGTCTCTTGGTGAGTAACTGGGCAAGTCTGGCAGAACAGGGCTCCCGGGGTCAGGCAGCTGGAGAGTGGCCTCTGTCACGGTATTCTGGGCACATCTCTGGCTGCTCTGTCTGCTAAGTTGTTTCCCCTCGAGATCGGGGTGTCTGGCTTTTGGTGCCCTGGGCAGTGTATTATGGCTAGTTTCTTAGGTAGCCATAACGCTGAGAGGAGAGCTTTTATTTCTTCTTGGTTTTTAATCGTCTTACCCTCGGCCGTGAGGAGTTCCCTCTCTCTGTCTAGGTTAGTGGGTTTCCGTGCAGCTGCCTTAAGCCCCCCCAACAGAGTCTGGCGGTAGACCCAGAGCCTCTCCTTACCTTGTGCCATATTGTAATCCCAGTCAGGTGGTGATAAAGGAAAAGAGGTGTTAATTTCATCTATATTAGTGGTGGGTTCTCCATTTGCCCCTGGGACCCTTTTACAGGCCTCATTCTGTATTCTCTCTCTCTCTTCCGTGGTGAAGAGAATCTGGAGCAGCTGTTGACAGTCATCCCAGGTGGGCTGATGAGTAAAAAGCAGTCTCTAGAAGGTTAGTTAGATCTCTAGGGCTATCTGAAAACAGCATTCTGGGACCTCCAGTTATATAGATCACTGGTAGAGAAGGGCCAGTATAGATGAGGTTGGTTCCCTTCCTCGTCGGGGGGACCGGCCACTTGCAAAGGGAGGGCAACAGTTGAGTCTACAGCCCTGCCAGAGACATGGCTCGCCTATGGCGAGTATTTTGTGCGGGTCCCACTTCTGATGCGTCGGCCCTAGGTGGAGGGATAGCAGGGGCCCGTGGTGGCTCGAGGGGTTGGTAAGGGGATGGGAAGAGAAGTTCTTCCTCTGTTCTCTCTTGTAAAATGGGGTACAGCAGCGCCATTGGTTCAGGTTCCTTGGAATCTTTCAGGTTCTTTCCTACACATGTCACCAGCACCTGTGTGGTGGAAAATTCCTGTTGAGGCAAGAAAGGTTTTACCCATGGAGGGTGGCACAATATGAGATCTTCCCACACTATGACATAGGGAACTTGGTCAGGGTGTCCACTTCGTAGTTGAAAGATGATCTCGGACTCGGTGCACGGTTTCCAAATCAAAGGTGCCCCCTGGAGGCCATCCCACGTGGAAGGTTGGCCATTCCGCACTGCAAAAAGTGATTAATTTATCTTTCTTAATTTCCACACTGAGGTCACGTGCGCATATCTTGACCTCCTTAAAATGGTCAGTGATCAGGGATAGAGGGGTAGGGTTAGATTGACTTTGCCCCATCGTTCCTAGATCAGTCAGATGTTGGTAAATTAACACAGACAGTACAGATAGCCACACAGACAGACAGAGAGACAGAAGATACAGACCTCCAGAAGTCCAGAGGCAAAGCTGAAAATAAGACGACGGCCTCCGGCTGTTCAGCAGGAGCGACCCACTGTCATCTACAGAGGACAGGGGCACTCCGTCCCCTCCTAGGGGGTCGGGGACGTCTCCCAGTGACCCGCACTGGTGACCTGCCGGCGCGTCCACCTGAGTCATATACCGGCTTCAGAAAATAGGCCTTATCAGAAACAAAGAGACAGAGAAGAGCTTACCGGCTGCGGATGACTCTCCAGATTGGTTTCCCTGCTGATGGGAGATCCTGGACGAGCCCGCAAATGTTATGCCCAAGTCACAAAATCTCCCAATGACCACCAGGGAGCCGGCATCCGATGCAAAAGCAAGAGAGCTTTTATTACCAAGCTCGAGCTGGGGCTCCCACCATTACCGACACAGTGGCTAAGGAGAGGAGCCACGAACTCTGGGTTTCATTGCTTATATAGGGTATTCTCACGCGAAAAATGTTACCTTCTGTGGAAGGGTTAGGTGTTGGGTTCTGATTGGTTCCCATTTCCTGGGCTTAATTCAAATTTCCTGGGCAGGTCATAAGTCCTGAATGTAAAGTCAGGAGATCCTGATCTGGGATCTGATTGGCTCCCAGGTGGTGGGGTGAGGTCAGGGGATTCCCAAAGACTCTTTCCTCAGAACTCCAAAATGGAGTCTTTTTTTAACAAAATGAAGTGGCTTAGGTTCTTCAATTCATGACAACTTGAAGGTCAACAACTGCAGTAGAATAGGATTCAGTCTCCACAGAAAGAACGAAAAGAAAGAAAATGAAGTGGCTCAGTCATGTCCGACTGCTTGTACTCCATGGTCTGTAGCCTGCCAGGCTCCTCCACCAAAGGGATTTTCCAGGCAGGAATACTGGAGCAGGTTGCCATTTCCTTCTCCAGGGAATGATCCTGACTTAGGGACTGAACCTGGGTCTCTCATGCTGCAACCAGACTCTTTACCAGTTGAGCCACCAGGGAAAAACTAGCCTCCACAGAGGCAGATGACAAATGTCCTTGGCTGATCACGTTCAGTCCTTTTGGGCTTTTATGAAGGCTTCATTGCAGAGACATAATTTATTAAATCATTGACCATTGGCAATTGATTCACCCTTCAGTCCCTCTCCCTTCCCTGGAGGGCAGGGTGTAGTACTAACTTCTGGTCTCATGGTTGGATCTCTTGGCAACCAGTTCCCATCCTTAGGTGTGGTCCCAAAGTTACCTCATTAACTTAAGAAAAGAAAATTTTATGGCTCTCCTCACCTAGGAAATTTCAAGAGTTTTAAAAACTCTGTGTCAGAAGCAGGGATGAAAATCAAATAGGTATTTCTTACTATAAATTATATAGCAAATGTTCAAGCTGGCTTTAGAAAAGGCAGAGGAACCAGAGATCAAATTGCCAACATCCGCTGGATCATGGAAAAAGCAAGAGAGTTCCAGAAAAACATCTGCTTTATTGACTATGCCAAAGTCCTTGACTGTGTGGATCACAATAAACTGTGGAAAATTCTGAAAGAGATGGGAATACCAGACCACCTAACCTGCCTCTTGAGAAATCTGTATGCAGGTCAGGAAGCAACAGTTAGATTTTTTTTTTTTTTTAATTAAGCAGTAAATCTGACTGTTAAGTATTTATATAGGTAGCTTGACTCAATTCTCATTTTCCAGTAGATGTCCTTCTTTAAAAATTTATTTATTTATTTATTTGGCTGTACCAAATCTTAGTTTTGGCATGTGGAATCTTTTTGAGATGTGTATAAGAGACAGGTATATATTGTTATATACATGCATGGAATATACATGTGGATTATATATATATATATATGTATGTGTGTGCATGGACTATATACGTGGAATGTATATATTGTTATATACATGCATGGAATATACATGTGGATTATATATATATATATGTGTGTGTGTGTGTGTGTGTGTGTATATATATATAGATGTATGGGCTTCCCTGGTGGCTCAGAGGTTAAAGCGTCTGCCTCCAATGCGGGAGACCCGAGTTCGATCCCTGGGTCGGGAAGATCCCCTGGAGAAGGAAATGGCAATCCACTCCAGTATTCCTGCCTGGAAAATCCCATGGACGGAGAAGCCTAGTAGGTTACAGTCCACGGGGTCGCAAAGAGTCGGACACGACTGAGTGACTTCACCTCACCTCATATGTATGTATGTATGTATCTCCCAGCTTCTTTATCCATCCATTTGTTGATGGACACTGAGTTTGCCTCCATATCTTGGCTATTGTAAATAACACTGCTATAAACACTGAAGTAAAAATATCTTTTCGAATTAATGTTTTTGTTTTCTTTGGATATATACCCAGGATCATTTGGTAATTCTATTTTTATTTTTTCGAGAAAACTCCATATAGTTTTCCACAGTGACTGCACCAATTTACATCCCCACCAACAATGTGCTAGAGTTCCCTTTTATCCACATCTTGTAAACATTTGTTTTTTGTGTGTGTGCTTTTAAATGATAGCCATTCTGATAGGTGTGAGGTGATATCTCATTTTTTTAAATTTGAGTTTTCCTCGTGATTAGTGATGTTTATCTTTCCATGTGTTTTTTGCCATCTGTATGTCTTCTTTGGAAAAGAAGTCTATTCAGGTCTTCTACCCATACATTAATTGAGTGTTTGTTTTTGTTATCGAGTTGTATAAGCTGATGATATATTTTACATATTAACACCTTACTTATAGTTCATATAATTTGAAAACATTCTCTCTCATTCAGTAGGTCAATGATAATACAACATTGCTTCAGCACCTGATAATGTCCAGCACCCAATGAGTGCTGGACACAAGTCTTTAAATGTAGCATTTTTCACAGAAAGAGAGAAAACCAAATGGATCCTCAGCTATGAAATACTACCACTTTAATAGTTATTTAGCAGGGCACTTTGGTATCTTCTAAGGACCAGTTTATATACAAACAAACCTATGAATTTGCCATGCTGATTTTTAGTATTTCCCTCCCTCATTTGAGGGGTTCCCAGGTGGCTCAGTGGTAAAGAATCTGTTTGCTAATGCAGGAGATGCAGGAGACATGGATTCAGTCCCTGGGTGGGGAAGATTCCCTGGACTAGGAAATGGCTGCTGCTGCTGCTGCTAAGTTGCTTCAGTCGTGTCCGACTCTGTGTGACCGCATAGACAGCAGCCCACCAGGCTCCCCCGTCCCTGGGATTCTCCAAGCAAGAACACTGGAGTGCGTTGCCATTTCCTTCTCCACTCCAGTGTTCTTGCCTGGAGAATACTATGGACAGAGGAGCCTGGCGGGCTATAGTCCATAGGATCTCAAAGAATTGGACACAATTGATCAACTGAGCACGCATGCCTGCCTCATTTGAGGCAATTTTCTCTTGAGAAATTTCATTTTTAGTGTTAGAATTCTTACCTAAACTCAATAATATTATAAAAATGATAGGAAGATCTAAAATATCAAAGTTCGTTTCATTTCAATAGCTTTCATATCCCAGAGTGTCATATATATAAAACATACACTGCTTTCTGTGTACACAGTAAGGTGATGATGCTTATATTCTGATATAGTAAAAGATTTTTTAGACATTTTACTTTTTTATATCTAAGCTATCTTGGCTGTTTCACTAATTTGCTGGGTGACATAAGATAACTAACTTAATGTTAATTATGGGTTAAGGCTTTCTTCCTATGCTTGTCAGCCGTGAACAGTGTAATTATAAAATGTCTAGGTATAAGGAAAAGGAAAAACAGAAACTCATTGGTATAATTTGAGGAAAGTAAATTATTCAGGGTTACTTTAAGTTGCGGTGTGAAAATAGAGAAATATACAGACACAGGACACATGATACATATGTGAAATATGTACATCTAAAATATTATTGTGTTGTGTAAATGTATTTGAAACCTGTGTTCTGTAAATAAAAACAATGATTGTTTTTACCATATCTTCTACAGTACATGGTGTAGGCTACTTAAGTGAAAAATGATACATCTGAAGCCAGTTATGGTTCTAGCCTGTAAAATTAACTTTTATATACAGAGCTTTCCTAGTGGTTCGGTGGTAAAGAATTGCTTGCCAATGAAGGAGACATGTGTTCGATCCCTGATTTAGGAAAATCCCCTGGAAAAGGAAATGGCAACCCACTCCAGTATTCTTGCCTGAGAAATACCATGGACAGAGCAGTCTGGTGGGCTACAGTCGCTGGGGTTGCAAAGAGTCAGACGTGACTTAGTGACTACACAACAACAATATATTTTACATATGGCAAGTTTGAAAATAACATAAGGTGATTTGAATTTTATCCTTTCTTGTATTGTTTATGATAACCAAGCTAATTATTGGGGCATTAGTGATATAGTATTATTTGTCATGCTTCTAATTTTAAAGAGAAAACAATTATTTTGATTCTTTAAAACTTGGCTTCATACTAATAGTTATATTTGATAAAATTTTTCTGGGGACAACTGTGCCAGAGTATTAGACTTGTTCTCGGTTATCTGTCCCATCTCCATTTACATATGTTCCTTTACAGATATTAATACAATGTTGCAGCAGCATTTTCCATGATTCAGATCCTCAAAGGAGCCCAGAGGGAATAACTGTGTCATGGACACAACCGCACTTCTACTTAGGCTGTGTAAGTCTGGATTTCCTGGAAGCAGAGAGGGGTGCAGGAATTTGAATGCTCATTGTGAGTGAGGCAGTGCTTTTCAGGAAAATCTGTGAGAAAGGGGGTGAAATATGATGGGGACTTAATCAAGGACATGCTCTTAAGAAAAATCAAGCCATGGCTTTATCAGTAGGAAAAGGCTTTGGATCATCTACCTCATCATCATGTTTTCCCTTTGAAGTCGGGTGCCTGGCTATGACTAAAAGGGTGAGATTGCTTTCTGGGTAGGGTGGCTTCTTTCATGTGAAGGCAGGTTTCTATGCAGTGTCAAGGAATAAGGGTCCAATATTTCCAGCAAGGGGCTTCCTTGAGACCTCAGCTGGTAGAGAATCCGCCTGCAATGCAGAAGACCCCAATTCGATTCCTGGGTTGGGAAGATCCTCTGGAGAAGGGATAGGCTACCCGCTCCAGTATTCTTGGGCTTCCCTGGTGGCTCAGCTGGTAAATACTAGCAAGTGATGAATAAGTGGGCTGGGATCTGGGTGGGACACCACAATGTCCTCTCCAGAGGTTAATAAGAGAATTATTGATGGAAGCAATATTGGTCTTCTTCACAACATGATAATCTCTGGGTAGTTGCAGCTGGCTTCTTTTAAGGGAAATAGAAGTTCCATAGCTCTTAAGTTTAGGTCTTATATTGATCGTGTTTATTAATCAAATAAAATCACAAGGCCAGGCTTGATGTGAGATAAGTGGCTTTCTTATCAGAGGCAGGAGAGATAATTGACTGCAACTATTTAGTATAATATCTGAAATGTTAAGTATAGTCTTTATTGCAACATTTTGGTGGAGAAGGCAATGGTAATCCACTCCAGTAATCTTGCCTGGAAAATCCCATGGAAGGAGGGGCCTGCTAGGCTACAGTCCATGGGGTCACTGAGTTGGACTGAGCGGCTTCACTTTCACTTTTCACTTTCATGCATTGGAGAAGGAAATGGAAACCCACTCCAGTGTTCTTGCCTGGAGAATCCCAGGGGTGGGGGAGCCTGGTGGGCTGCCGTCTATGGGGTTGCACAGAGTCAGACACAGCTAAAGTGACTTAGCAGCAGCAGCAGCAACATTTTGGCAGGTAACCTTTTCCTTTTTTTTTTCCAGGTGAAAAAGCAACCACACAATAGACTGAATTGTCCCAGAGAGTTTTACCCACAAATGATATTAGCTTCTTTTCCAATTGTGAATACTGGCCAGATCCAATTGAGGCAGGAAGTAGATGGGTCCCCCAAGGGTAAAGCAGTTGGAAATTCATCCACTGTGAACTATTCTCCAAGTCAAGAATAGCAAGACAACTGGGAATGGAGGCTAGGCCCTAACCAGACTAGTTATTTCTCCTTGTCAAAGTCAGGAGACCTCTCTGACTACACAAGTGTAGGAAGGCTCCTTGGAGGTCAAAAGGGGAGTAATGCTAAGACATCTTCAGTGAAAGCCATACCCATAGACATCTTCAGTGAAAGCCATCTAGGCTAAGAGATGTGTGCATGCACATGGGAGGATCCTTCGATATTCCAAAGGTTGACTCTGAGCCAGGCAAATCAGAATGATTGGCCAAATGAAAATGGAAAGAAATGTCTCAAAAAGTAATTCAAACTGCCACAAGGGCGTGACCCAGCAAGTCTGTCTCTGAGTCTGCTGGTGTGTCTATCCACATATACTGCACTCTTTGTTCCTCATAATAAATACTTTACTGTTATCACTGCTTTCCTTATTGGTGGGAATTCTTCTTCTGCAAAGCTGAAAGGCCAGGTCCTGTCACTGACCATTGGCCTAGTGGCTAGGATTTGGTGCTTTTACAGCGGCGACCTGACCTCACTCTCTGGTGGGGGATCTGAAGCCCTGCTTCAAGCCACTGCAGCCCAAGGCCTCCTGACATCTCCATCAGCTGAATCAAAGGGATTCCCCTCCTCCCTCCATAGGGCTGGGTAGATAATTCCTCATGCAGAAGAGGCATGATCGCTTGATTCTTCAGCATGCTATACAGATTCTTATAACCTTTAGTTTCCTTTTTGAACAAAGAGACTTCACTCCTCCCCCTGACTGTCTTTTTCCTTAAGAAAACATGTCAGGGTAAAGAGCTGTATATATTGAGGGTGTGTCAGTAAGCAAATACTTTTAGATATGAATGGAATGGAGGCTGAACATGGCTAGGCTGCAATAAATGAACACCCATTTAACCTTTGAAAACTATCACGTGGGAAGATCAACATTAGTGTTTCTATTTCAGCTTTGGGGATCCTTTTCTTCAATGGTCACATCACATTACTTTCTAGCTGGGATTTGGGGTATACTTTTTTACTAACTCAAGCTCATTTCATATAACAGGAACATTTTTTAAAAGAAGTACACCTTAATTGGAGTCTTTTCCATTCAATTTTCATAATAACATCTCTTGCATTTTCCCCATTTTCATATAAGAATGAAAGGGTTTTTTTTTTTTTTTAATTAAGCAGTAAATCTGACTGTTAAGTATTTATATAGGTAACTTGACTCAATTTCTCATTTTCCAGTAGATATTCTTCTTTAAAAATTTATTTATTTATTTATTTGGCTGTACCAAGTCTTAGTTTTGGCATGTGGAATCTTTTTGTTGCAAAAGGTAGGCTCTAGTTCTCGGACTAGTAGTAGAACCCAGGTTCCCTGCATTGGGTATGCAAAGTCTCAGCCACTGGACCATTTAGTAGATGACCTTTGTTAGCATTGTATTAATAATTCTAATCTGAACCCATAGGATCAAACTATTAGTCAATGGCTCATTTGTTGTTTCTCACAGTAGTCTGTCAATCCTTGGGAAATCTCCCTGAGAAGGTCATAATAGATAGGAGAATTAAAAAAAAAAAAAATATATATATATATATATATATAAAAGAGCTTTCATTTTGTCTGTGAAATAGATCTAAGATTAGCCTATGGACTGAAGGAGAGGTGAAGATTATATTAGTCTGTTTCCATTCTTTCTTAACAAACATTACATTCTTTGACCTCTGGCCTCTGGGCTCACCAGCCGATATTCTAATGATTCACAAGGGAAAGACTGTAGCTGCCGTGAAAAAAAAAATGTTGCTCAAATTTCCCATTGTAGAAAGCACGATCCCTTAATAACCCCAGCTGCTGCTTCTGTGAATTAACTACTGCATTCTGATATTGCCATGCCTCCAGTACAGCTCTAGGTAATGCTTGATTATGCTCATGGTACAGAACTAGGCAGGGACCACAGGAGACATGGGCTTGATGCCTGGGTCAGGAAGATCCCTCTGGAGAAGGAAACAGCAACCCACTCCAGTATTCTTGCCTGGAAAATTCCATGGACAGAGCAGTCTGGTGGGCTGCAGTTCGGGGGCTGTACGAAGAGTCTGCCATGCCTGCACACTCACGCGCGTGACACTGTAATGGAGCAAGGAGTGGTCTTCTCCCTGTGGGAACACTTGGCTCAAGGTCTCCCCAACAGCCTGCGCAAATCTTTCTCGCTGTTGTTCGGCAACCATACACTTTTCTACCCAAGTCTCCTCCCTCCCCTTTATTTTTCCTAGGTATTAACTTTCATCGCAGTCTGAAGGCTCTCCTCACCTCTTCGTACTCTAATATTTCTCTTGCACATTTAATACTATCTTAGAGAAAAGGTCTCAACTCCGAAATAAAGCTATGAGATGGAGTTGTGTGTTTTATTTTTAATGATGTAGAATGAAAGCAAGAAACCAGAATCAATATTTTGGAAGTGTTGAATCTAGAACCAAACCCAATGAGCCCACACATCTCAGTGCCTTAACAAAATCAGCATTTTCTTGTCTAATAAGGGACTTCTTGGTTGGGTGATATGTTCAGAATATTGATCCAGAAATCAAGCCTCCTCTGTCTGGTGGGTCAGTCAGTAAAGAATCCACCTGCAATGCAGGAGACCTGGGTTCAATCCCTGGGTTGGGAAGATCCCCTGAAGAAGGGAAAGCTACCCAACTCCAGTTTTCTTGCCTTGAGAATTCTATAGACAGAGGAGCCTGACAGGCTACAGTCCACGGAGTCACAAAGAGTTGGACACTACTGAGTGACTCTTACTCACTCACTCACTCTATCTTTGTACTTCTTCATATTATTTAATGGAATCATCAGTTCAGTTCAGTCATTCAGTCCTATCCAACTCTTTGTGACCACATGGACTGAAGCCCATCAGGCTTCCCTGTCCATCACCAATTCCTGGAGCTTGCTCAAACTCATGTCCATTGAGTCAGTGATGCCATCCAACCATCTCATCCTCTGTTGTTCTCTTCTCTTCTCACCTTCAATCTTTCCCAGCATCAGGGTCTTTTCCAGTGAGTCAGTTCTTCACATCAGGTGGCCAAAGTATTGGAGCTTCAGCCTTGACACTTCTATTTTGTGACATCAAGCAACTGTCCCTATTTTTGTGTCTGTTCTTGGACATCATATCTATTCCTAAGGACGATAAACATGGCAAATTTTACATGGGAGATTCTCATGTGATGAGCATGCCTGTAGTTCACATAGTTTCTATCTTTGTTTATTGGCCTGGGATCGGTTGTTTACCCAATTATAGCTACAAAAGAAGTTAAGAAATATAGTATATCTCATAGGAAGGATAAGCAGGTTTGGTTGATCAGGCATCAACTGTGACAGTCAGTCTAGTAACAAGACTATTCCATTATTTTTCCCCCTCCCAGTGGTTATACCTAACTCCTCCATCTAATCACAGATCAGACACTGAAGGATGCAAGTCCTCTGCATCAGCTGGAGATACAGTACATCCAAGTCTGCGTGTATGTGTGTGTGTGTGTGTGTGTGTGTGTGTATGCTCAGTTGTGTTCGACTCTTTGTGACCCCAGGAACTGTAGCTGCCAGGCCACTGTCCATGTGATTTCCCAGTCAAGATTACTGGAATGGGTTACCATTTTTTCTTTTTTCCTCCAGGGGGTCTTCCCAATCCAGGGATTGAAGCCTCGTCTCTTGTATTTCCATTGGCACACAGTTTTGTTTTGTTTTGTTTTGTTTTGTTTTTTAACCATTGAGCCACCTTGGAAGCCCACGCTCAAGTCTAGTGACCTACAAACTAAACAGTTAAGTTCTGTGACCTTTTCCATCTTTATCCTTATTAACCCAACATAGAATGCTAAACTAAAAAATTTTTATTTCTTGTATTCCCAGGCCAAACTGTTTTTTCTCTCAACTTAATGGCAGCTACCTTGAGGCTATTAGAAATAATGGCATTAAGTGAGAAGGCCACACTCGTAAATATGTCACAGGGTGAATATTAATAAGACTTTATCACTCAAAGTTGCTTGTATCTTATTCTATACTTTTAAAATATAGAGGTAATCAGTTTTTCCAACAATCCAAAGCCCTAACTTACCATTTTTTAAAATATAAATTTATTTATTTTAATTGGAGGTTAATTACTTTACAATAATGTATTGGTTTTGCCATACATCAACATGAATCCGCCACAGGTATACACATGTTCTGCATCCTGAACGCCTCTCCCTCCTCCCTCCCCATACCATCCGTCTGGGTCGTCTCAGTGCGCCAGCCCCAAGCATCCAGTATCAAGCACCGAACCTGGGCTGGAGACTCATTTCATATATGATCTTATACATGTTTCAGTGCCATTCTCCCAAATCATCCCACCCTCTCCCTCTCCTAGCTTACTATTTCTATTCATTTTCATACCTTCATACAAATAGACTGATTCTTTTCTGAGTTTACCTTTACTTGGAACCTCTTGCTAAAAGCAAACAGTGAAAGCTGAAACACATTATTATTTTGAATCTCTGCAGCTCTTTCACCTACATTTAGACTTAAGGGTCTGCCTTCCATAGTCACTTATTTTAATAGAATTTTTGTGCTTCTGTATAACATTCTCCCTCATATTTCCATCTATCCATATCTTTTAAATTACCCTCCTAGTGTAATTTGATAAAGTCTCTTAAGCAGGGACTAAGAGATTTGTTAGAAATTTCAGCATATTGCCGGTCTTATAAATTTCCCTGTAAAAACATGATTTGTTCTGTTGTTGTTTAGTTACTAAGTTGTGTCAAACTCTTTTGCTGCTCTGTTGACTGTAGCCCACCAGGCTCCTCTGCCCATGGAATTCTCCAGGCAAGAATTCTGGAGTGGGTAGCCATTCCCTTCTCCAGGGGATCTTCTCAACCCAGGAATCAAACTGAGGTCTCCTGCATTGCAGGCAGATTCTTTACCACTGAGCCACCTGAGAAGCCCTGAAATATGATTTACCATCACCTTTTCTGAATACCTGATTTATTCCCATATCAGTAATCACTGGAAGGATACAGAGGAACCTGCAACTTTACAAAGGGGAGCCACAGCTTTCTAAATGGGGATTTGTTTTCCAGTCCTTACAGTCTGAGAATCAAGTATAGGCAGTGTCCTTTGGACAGCTGAGAGAAGCCTAAATATCTCTGCTCACTGTCCTGCAGGATGTCAGGAAGTGTTGGCATCCCATTTTGTGCTGGTCTCAGCCTACTGATGGTGATGCCTAGGGGCTGGAAATGCATTCACCTGAGGTCCACTTCCCCCATCAGAACAGATATTATGGCTGGACTGGCCTCTGTGGCTCCTATTGTGAATGCAAAATGCCCTTTGCCTTTTTTATATGAGCCTTATTTATATAATCGTATCATGAACTTAAGAGAAACAGAGGATGAAAAAGTGAATTTCTTTATTTTTTCTCTAATATATGCCCCCCCCATCTTGCCTATAGAAGAGTGCAATGTAATATATAGGCTGTTTTCTTCTGTCTTTGGGGTGCTGGTAGTTTAGTCGCTCAGTTGTGTCTGGCTCTTTATGACCCCACGGACTGCTGCCCTTAGGCTTCTCTGTGCATGGGATTCTCCAGGCAAGAATACTGGAGTGGGTTGCTGTTTCCTTTTCAAGGAATCTTCCTGACCCAGGGATCAAACCTGAGCCTCTTGCATTGCAGGTGGATTCTTTACTGCGGAGCCACCAGGGAAGTCCAGGTAAGAAAATTAGTGTGAAATAATAGTAATTTCCCTGTCTTCTTCTAACTGGACCCAGACACCCCTACAAGGCTCTGGCCTCATGGAGTCTCCCAGCACACAGCACAGAGAGGAAGGCTTCTGCCCTCACTGGGATTTCTCCCGTGGCAAGTGGTGCTGCTCCATAGACTCCCTGACCTTTGGGTCTCTGGGCATAAATTGCTTGTTTTGAACTACATTATCTATTTTTCTTTTTAAACGTACCCAAAACATTCATATTTTCATTGCATGGTTAGGGAACAAGTAAGCAATGTGTACTCAGTGTCCAAATTAAACCCCCAAACATAAAGCGATTTTCAAGTACAGGGAAGACAAGAGGTTGTACAAGAAAGGAGATGTTTTTTATAATATATTCCTCAGCTGTGCAATCAGTCAGTTCAGTTCAATCACTCAGTCACGTCCAACTCTCTGTGACCCCATGGACTGCAGCACACCAGGCTTCACTGTCCATCACCAATTCTCAGAGCATGCTCAAATTCATGTCCATCAAGTAGGTGATGCCATCCAACCGTCTCATCCTCTGTCATCCCCTTCTCCTCCTACCTTCAATCTTTGCCAGCATCACTTTCCCAGTGAGCCAATTCTTCGCATCAGATGGGCAACATCATTGTTTTCACTTTGGCTCAGCCTCTTCATTCTTTCTGGAGCTATTTCTCCACTCTTCTCCAAAAGTATATGGGGCACCTACTGACCTGGAGAGTTCATCTTTCAGTGTCCTATCTTTTTGCCTTTTCATACTGTTCATGGGGTTCTCAGGGCAAGAACACTGAAATGGTTTGCCATTCCCTTCTCCAGTGGACCATGTTTTGTCAGAGCTCTCCGTTATGACATGCCCATCTTGGGTGGCCCTACACATAGTATGCACACACACCAAAAAATAACATAGATTCTGAATTCTGAGTCAATGAAAATGAGCAGAAGGAAAATGTCTGTGTGTGTGTGAGCATGTGTGAGGGAACAAACTCTCTACCCACAAATTGGAAAGTAAGACTTCTGAAATTCCTAGCCCTGTGGGTATTCATTGATATAAAACCTTAAGTTCTGCAAGTAACCTATAAAGGGATATCATCAAAGAACATATAGTCAAAAGCAAGTCAATAAAATTTAAATAGCCAAAAAATAATATTGTCACTCTTATTTGTTAAAGTTGATGCAAGATAAAGGCCTTAAATTGTCACCACAATTTTTAAAAAATGCCTTTTTAATTGATAAACATTACGAGTAGTTTTTGTGTTACAGAAAAAGACAAATTATGAGCCAAGTTAGAAGTTAGACCTTCATTACTGCATACAGATGATCGTCCATGCTGTTCCAGAGAAGGCAATGCCAATCTACTCCAATATTCTTGCCTGGAGAATCCCAGGGACAGAGGAACCTGGTGGGCTGCCGTCTATGGGGTCGCACAGAGTTGGACACGACTGAAGCGAGTTAGCAGCAGCAGCAGCAGCAGCAGCAGTCCATGCTGTTCACACTCTGATTTGAATGAACTATAAATATGACATTTATGAAAGCTAAAATCTGGATTTAAGCTTGAAATATTATAGCTTTCTTATCTACATATTTTAATAGTTTTGGATATTAGATTTTTTTCTGTCCCCTTTCCACATAAAACTCTAGAGTCATTTACTTTGTTTATCTATAATCAAGAGGGAAAACCTTACAATTCAAATAGGAATTAAATCCATTTTTTAGCATCTTTACTCAGAAAGAGCTGATTAATTTTTAAAGAAAAGAATTCAGAAACTATCTCTAGGAATTTTATGATAAAATGATGCTGAAGAAGGTACACATGACTGGAATAAATTTCTTTTTGGAAAGTAGAAAAGTGATAATCTGAGTAATCAGTGGAAGAAAAGCAACACTTATGGAGAAAAGGCTGTATTTGACAAAATGTGAGTCAAGAGACTGTAAAATGAAATTACACTATGTATTTTATTCCCGGAGAAGGCAATGGCACCCCACTCCAGTACTCTTGCCTGGAAAATCCCATGGATAGAGGAGTCTGGTAGGCTGCAGTCCATGGGGTCGCTAAGAGTTGGACACGACTGAGCGACTTCACTTTCACTTTTCACTTTCATGCACTGGAGAAGGAAATGGCAACCCACTCCAGTGTTCTTGCCTGGAGAATCCCAGGGACGGGGGAGCCTGGTGGGCTGCCATCTATGGGGTCACACAGAGTCGGACACGACTGAAGTGACTTAGCAATAGCAATAGCAATTTTATTCCCAGTTTATATTGAACTTAAAAACAGAAAGTAGAAAATCATTCTAGCATACTGATTTTTTGCTTCCTATGGAGGGGTCCTGTGTGCCTGTGTGCTCAGTCGTGTCCAACTCTTTGCGATCTCATGGACTGTAGCCAGCCAGGGCTCTCTGTCCATGGAATTTCCTAATCCAGGGAATCTTCACAACTCAGGGATCATACCTGCATCTCTTGTATCTCCTGCATTGGCAGGCAGATTCTTTACTACTGGCACCACCCAGGAGGGCTTCATTGGTGGCTCAGATGGTAAAGAATCTGCCATCAATGAGGGAGACCCAGATTGGATCGCTGGGTTGGGAAGATTTCCTGGAGAAGGGAATGGCTACCTACTCCTATATTCTTGCCTGGAGAACTCCATGGACAGAGAAGCCTGGCAGTCTAGTCAGTGGGGATGCAAAGAATCATACAGAACTGAGTGAATCTCTGTCCACCCAGAAAGTCAATATTGGGCATTGAAATCACAAAGTAGAAAATTATCCTAACATACTATTTATTTTTTCTTATGGAGCTTTGGGATTTTGTTTATTTAATACATCAGGTAGAACTAATTGACTTTCCAATCTGAATTTAAAAGTATGAAAAAAGATTATTTCTTAGTATTTGAAACAACTTTACTCTCCATTTGTCTAGCAAGTGTTAAGAAAGGATAAAAATAAATGAATTTTTCCTCTTATTAAATCCCTGAAGATTCATTATAATTAATTATTTCTATGTACCAGACCATCTTATTTCTGCCATTGAAGATGCTATTTTAATGTAGTGTGAAAGTGACCTGGATTATTAAATTACAGTTTAAATAATTCTAGGTTTTTAAGACTTGTGACATTATACTGATTTTCCTATGCCTCATTTTATCTCTCTGCTCCATCTTCAACTAAACTCACATCCACATACACACACAGGGGGCATGTACACACACAGTCTTCAGATAAATTCACATCCACTTATACACATGCATGCATATGCACATACCCAAACACTTTGTTGAGCCGGGGAAAAACAACAACAACACTGGCTTCATTAGATAGTTTTGAGAATATAATACCTTGTCCTTTGGTATTGTTTTTATTTAAGTCTATTCAGGTTTAAATATTGTCTTCTGGGTCAGAATAATAATCAATATCTTCAATTGTAATGACATAGAAAAATTCAAATCGTATAAAGTCAAAGTGTATCTACTATCTTTAAAATTTTTAAATGTACTACTCTTGTTTTAAAATAAGCTGATTAAGAAAATATATTAAAATTGACATTCCTTTTTATTGTTAACGACAAAAAGGTAAATAAAGCCCATATGTACTAAGAGAGAGGGATGGGCAGATTAGCATCCTTGACACTGTGTCTACTATATGGTTAATATTTTAAATAAACTAATCAAATATAAAAATTTGAAAGAGCTTTAGCTGTAGATGCCAGCATAATGGGTCAGCAGAAGACTTTTCATGAAAGCAAAGTGCTGCAAAAGTCCCAGATGACAGCTGTCAACACTATGAAAGACCAAAGATCTCTTCATCTATGTAAGAGCCTCTGTTGTCTGACTTTAGTCTAAATTGTGCACAGATGATAAAAACTTATATTTTTCTCAACCAGGATAATGAGTTTTTTTTTTTTTTCTTTAGAAATTACATGTTTGGAAAAAGACAAGAGACACTGGTTTTATTTTTTTAAAATATGATTAAGTTATTTATGTTTTATTGATTTTAGATTTCTTACTCTTAATTTATGAAAGAACACAAAATAGATTGAACAGTTAAGTTATTGCCTTTTTGTAGATCTAAACATTTGATCAGAAAGTCACTAATGTTCAAACCAACACAGCTTAAAATCAGGATGGAGTAATGATATTTACATGCCTCAATATTGGTACTCTATCCATTTAACATAAAATGTTTGATTTCTTATGGAATATCTATGTTCCATTAAAACCAGTGGGCCAACATCCACAGTGGCCAAAAATCTCAGAATATTTGACCAGTAAAATAAAGTATATAGAAAAATATATTGTCTTCAAAGTATTATATAGAGATATTTTAATATATAGTCAGCCTGTTTTAAAAGTCTTATTCAATAGTCACATGAATCCAAACAAAAATTATGGAATGACTTCTGTCGACAAATCATTATTCTCAATCTTACATACCTTGTGCTATTTTATAACATAGTTCAATAATGATGTACAGTGAGAGCAATTTTGGTATGGAATTGTATATAGTTCACTTTGCAAGAGTACATTATGCCCTTCTTGTATTTTTAATAATCAATGAAATGCTGCTGAAATTCTGCAATGAAATGGAATTTAAAAGACTTTAAAGAATAGTCTAATGACTCAAAATGACTATTCTAATAATCCTACTTCTTAGATTTATGCTGCTAATCAGATTTTTTAAAATTTAGAGCATTTTTATACATATTTTTCTTTTTAAATTCTATGTTTTCTATATTTGCATGTATATGAATATTTATAGTCATATCTACCTACATGTCTATATATTTAAACATTATGTGTGGAAGCTCTATGTATCATTAGCTATGATAACTGCTGATACTGATAAGTCAGTACACTCATCCTTGAGGAATTATCATATCATTCACTCATATGCTTTATCTCTTTATCTTTTCCTTTTCAATATTTTGTTTTCATATCTCCTTGCAAGATCTTTACTATAAACATAAGAGAAAGGAAAATAAGAATTTATCAGTGACTCTGTATCTCTTTTGTCATAATTTGAAGTGGAGAGAACAGTATTTTATCACTCTAATTTTTGGAGATATTGAAAATATTTTAAATTCTACTTGATTGGCTTGATAGTCCATATCCTCTTGTTATATGTCACATAACAGGGCATGAACTTTCAAATTGTTGGGATTTTGGCCCCAAGAACTGTAACATGATTTCTCACTTTTTGAACTGAGAAGCTATGGAGACGTCTGTGTTACTTGATACTGTTCTCTCCTAAGATTTGCATCTTTTAATGGCATTGGAAGTGCCCCCTATTTTCCAATAAGACAAAGCTACTGCTATCATGGCATACAACACAGTAATATCCCTGAAACTTACTGACAAGTGGATATTGAAATGTATGTTCTCTGCCTTCTCTTGATGAAGATTTTCTTAATTATTCATTTTCCACTTTACTTATTTAACTTTCTCTTTGTTGTCTAAATCAAATATTATTTATGAAGTTCATTATCTATACTTTCACTTGAAGTCAGTCATATCTCCTTTATAAGAGAAATCTCTCTTCTTTTACAAAGCTCAATGAAGGAGTCCATTTATTCTTGCAGTTGTGAATTATCTAGCCCAGAAAGGACTTTTACTTTGTCTGTGACTCCTTCCTTCAGGGTTGTTACTCAATCCTGATCTTCTTCTAGTAATCTAAAGGGAGACGGGGACACATATTTACAGAGTAATTTCTCAAAAATTATGGGGAGTGGTGACCTAATTCAGGCTTAAAATGTCAAAGCATTCTTTTCTTTCATATGACCCAATTACACTTTTGACCTTGGAAAAGACGGTCCCAATTTCACCTTTGGAGAACAGAGTAAAATTTCAGGCAGAGTTTTTAGTTTCTTCTAGAAATAGATCTGCTGCCAACAATAGTGTCATATCAGAAAATGGCTGTGCGAGGCATGATAGCCTATATTTATTAATGAAAGAAGAGAGAAGTTATGAAATTAGGTGTCCTACTCTGGTTATATGATTACGTGTTTGAAAATGTCTTTTTTACATCTAATCACTTATCTGAGCAAAGACTAGCTTCATCTCTGGGTTTATTTACTGAAAACTCAAACAGATTTCAATTTTATCAAAGTAATGTTTTTATGTATATGACAGTTAAAGTTATCTATTCAAATGATGATAGCAATTTTCCTCCAATGTGGTAATGAGATGAGTTATCGACTTTGAATAGATTCTTCAGGATAATAGAGTGATATTCCAGACACTAAACTAATACTTTGAAGTTTGATTTTTACTGCTTACCCATGAAAACAAGAGTGATATAAGGCATTAGGATGTGCAAACATATTGGAAGTGAAATTTTGCCTTGTTAACAATGAGCAAGCATCTCCATGTAACTGTTAGACTCTTCTTTGTATGATTCATCCGTTTTACTGTACAAGATATTGTCTAAAATTTTTCTTCTGACTTGCTTTTTAGTTTGCTTGCTCTCTTTAGTTTTTCTACCCTACTTTCAAACCTATCAATTTCTTGAGCTTCTAATTTTAGACTTTGCATTAATCACTTTGAGAGTTCCCATTTTATTCTGTATTGCATCAAATTTTCCATGGAAATTCTTCTGCTATCTAATTTCTCAAAAGTATTAAGCCCTGTCTTTTAAGGTCTTTTTCTGAGAATTCCAGTACTTGAACCTCCTCTTAGTCTGTTTCCATTGCCTCTTTTCCCCGTCATTTCTAAACCCATTTAGTCTGCTATTTCTTCCTTATGCATTGACCATTATGATGAAACATTTCAGAAGTGATTTGATGCTTTGTATGATGTTCCACTCTGAAGAAAGAATTTATATTTGCTTAATTATGCTATTACACAGAGGCATATCTCCTAATCCAATCAAAGATTTGGCAGGTCCAGGAAGAATGGACTTGAGTTTGAGTGAACTCTGGGAGTTGGTGATGGACAGGGAGGCCTGGCGTGCTGCGATTCATGGGGTCGCAAAGAGTCAGACACGACTGAGCGACTGAACTGAACTGAATGAAACGATCTTTTCCTTCATTTCAAATAAGAAGTTTTAGCGACTTCCCTGGTGGTCCAGTGGTTAAGACTCCACACTTCCAATGCAGACGATGTGGGTTCCATTCCTGGTTAGGAAACTAAGATCCCACAGGCCGCAAGGTACAGCCAGAAGAAAAGAAGCTCTACGCAAAGATACTTTTGAAGATGCTTGCACAGTGACAAAGGGTTTGTTAAAAATATCTTTTTCCATTTTTATGTTAGTATTTAGAAATCATTTTAAGAATTGCATATTAGTTGACTTCTGCTGCATAAGAAACAGACCCAAAACGTAGTGACCTAAATCAGTAAACGTTAAATTACTTCCCAAGATTCTGTGGGTCAGCTGCGTGGTTGTTCTGGTGTAGGTAGGCTGACTCAGTTGGAGTTGGAGGTACCAGATGGTGTCACTCACACATGTGGCAGGCTGGTAGGTATAAGAGAGGCCTCTGCTAACCTGACTCACCTCCATTCTGGTAGGCTAGCCTGGGTTTAGGGTTCCCAAGAACAGCTTATGTAAGCATACCTGAAGCCTCTG
Organism: Cephalophus harveyi; assembly: GCA_006410635.1. Taxonomy (NCBI): domain Eukaryota; kingdom Metazoa; phylum Chordata; class Mammalia; order Artiodactyla; family Bovidae; genus Cephalophus; species Cephalophus harveyi. The sequence goes on from SJYT01045685.1 coordinate 142,670, forward strand.
CTTTTATCATATTTGCTACTGTCCTATGGGCCAGAGCGGAGAAGGCAATGGCACCCCATTCCAGTACTCTTACCTGGAAAACCCCATGGACGGAGGAGCCTGGTGGGCTGCAGTCCATGGGATCGCAAAGAGTCAGACACAGCTAAGAGACTAACACACACAGACAATCAGGATCTCACATCCCCTGCAGGTATGTGCATCCCATGTGTTGGGAGAAATACCTGCTGCTTCAGACCTGGGGTCTTAGCAATGGGCAATCCTGGGGGAGAAGAGGCTGACTGCTCTAGGAGACATGACTCTCCCTGCTCTACAACCTTATGTAGAAACGTTTCTTTGATGTGTTGAGGCCCTAGTATGTCCCCAAGGATCATCTGGAGCCTCCACAAGTGAGGTGTCTTGAGCTGAGCAAGCTGAGGATCTCTATGAAAATCCACATTCAATTCCACATGGATGAATTCATAAGGAAAATGCTAGGATATAGGAAGAAACCAACATGGGCAGTACATAGATATACACACTGGATATTAGTATATTCTCTATTTTCACATGTGATCCAATACTTACTAAAATGAAACTAAAAAGAGACAAAATGGACAAACTGTTGATTGTGCATGCATGCTAAGTTGCCTCAGTCGTGTCCGACTCTTTGCGACCCCATGGACTGTAGCCCACTAGGCTCCTCTGTTCATGGAATTCTCCAAGAAAGAATACTGGAATAGGTTGTCATTTTCTCCTCTAGGGATTAATGATAATAGTAATACTAAAATATACATATTTTATTTTGTCATTAAACAATAAATCAATTTAAATTATTTATCAATTAATATCAATAACTTATCACCTGTAGAGAGGTGCTCTGAAATAAAACAATAATAATTTATGAAGCTATAGCTGACTGTTCAATAAAAAATGATTTAGGTTTAATAAAAAATCAAATTTAATTATTATATCAGCGTTGTTAATAAAAAGAAACAAATGCATTTCTCTAAGTGCATATAGCAATTTTAAAAGCTACTCAGTTGATATAAAACAGATTTTTCATTTTTATTTTTTAAATCTTCAAAAATCATTAAAATATATTAGAAATATTATTTTATGACTTCTTTTAGTAAATATTTATTAGTGAGTAACTATTTTGTATGCTAAGCACAAAAGATATAGGAGTGAATAAAACTGATAAAAACCTGCCTGAATTAAGTTTGTGAACCTTACATTCTCATGTGAGGAGGCTGTAAACACACACACATACTTTATAGAATTAACAATCTTATTTTCTAAAAGCGCTCAGTAGGTTACATGAAGTTGTATGTCCATTTAAATGAAGCAAGGATAGACAAGGAAAGGAGATGGACAGAAGGGATGTACTGCAATTGACAAAGGAATGAACTTAGTTATGTTGCCTGAACTCTTTAAATTCATGATCAGGAGCCTCAAAAGGTGCCTTCGTGCTACTCAGCAAACATGCCTCCTTCCTTCATGGTCCCATTTTCTGTTTCTATTTCATTCCTTCTCTCTTCAAAAAGCTACAACATCTTTTTACCCCATTCTTACACTTACCTGTTCTTTAATGATTGCTTCTTCACTAAGTAAATTAATCAGAAAATAAAATTTACAGACTCAGACAATCTGTGTCCAACCACATCTGCATCCACATATGGCATCTTCCTGCTTGATACCCCAAATCTGTGTTTTCCAATCCAATAGCCACAAGCCGCATGTGGACATAGAGCATATTGGAAAAGAGGCTAGTCCAAATTGTGAAATACTGTGAATGCGAAATCCACATTGGATTTCAAATAGAGTATGAAAGATTGAGAGTAGAATATCACACTTAATTTGTTATACTGATTAAATGTTGAAATAATATTTTGGATATATTGGGTTAAATAATATTTACAGAATTTCACCTGCCTTTTTTAACTGTTTAAAGTGTGGTTATTGGCAAGTCTAAAATCCCTTATGCTGCTAACATTTTAATTTTGTTAGGAAGACCTGCTCTAGAAGAACTTGGACTTCTGTCTGAAGCAGATTGCTCTCTTTTCGCAAAGAACATGGATACGTGAGATCATCACACCAGCTTGTCTCCCATACCTTCCAGTCTACATTGCCAGTTTACTTCCCCTGATCTCCAGCATCATTTTTTAAAAATTTTTACTAGAATATAGTTGATTTACCATGTTGTGTTAGTTGCAGATGTACTGCAAACTGAATCAGTTTTATATACATAGAAGTTATTATGCATATGTATCAGTTATATATGTGTATATATCAATTATATATATCAGTATATACATATTTATATATATATGTAAAGAATGATACATTTATCCTTTCTTTATTCTATAATATACTGCATCATTTTCAGTAGCATGGAGATATGGTGCTACTCTCCCATCTTTTAAAAGATGCTCACAGAACCCCTCTTCCCCTGACAATTACTGTCCCATTTCTCATGTTTCCTCAATAAAGTTTTTCCAGAAGGTCGTATAGGCTCAGTTTTCGTCTTCTACTTTGTGTATGCTCTATTACCACCACCACTTTCCAACAACAGCAATAAACATCAAGGACAGCAAGCTGCTTTTCTGATATGGCCATGATTGGCTTCCTTACAAAAAAAATCTAGTGATTAATTTCAAGCCCTCATCTTCCTTATCCAGGCAGAGTTGATTCTCTCTCCTTCTCTACAGAATTCCTTCCCTAGTTTGCAGAACACTCGGGTCACCCAATTTCCCTCCATCCTCTCACTTTGCTTCTTCTCAGTCTGTTTCTGGAGTATCTTTTTCCTTAAAGTACTTATGTTGATGGGCACTGACTTAGTCTTCCTTTTACGTTTATTTTCTTGGTGATCTTATACAGCCTTAGGAACTTTCAGTTTTGATCTCCCACCCAAATCTTTATAGGAACTCTGGGTTGATATATATGATAGTGTATTAGCTTTTTCTTTTTTGTTTCTAGTTAGCCTATCAAATTTGGCATTTCCAAAACTGATATTCTGACCTCCTCGACTCCAAATCTGTTCCAATTGCTGTTTTCCTCACCTCAGTTCTCTTCCTGCTGTTCAGACTTAAAACTATGGAAGAGGAGGCATTTTTTAAAAGTCCTTTTCTTTCTCATTCTTTACCTTCGGTCAGGCAACTAACCTGGTTGTCTTCAATTTCAAACCATCATAAACACTCCAGCCACTTCTCACCACCTCCCCTGCCGTCACCAGGAATGTACCATTCTTCTCTCTGCCCCCAGCCCCCACGTGCACATGTGCTCAGTAGCTTCAGTCTTGTCTGACTCTTTGCGACCCTGAGGCTTCTCTGTTTACGGGATTCTCCAGGCAAGAATGGATTACCCTCCTCCAGGGTATCTTCTCCACCCAGGGATCGAACCCACGACTCATGTCTGTTGCATTGGCAGGGAGGTTCTTTACCACTAGCGCCACCTCTGAACTGTATTCACTGGTAAAACCTCTGCTCATGCTGTGTGTTCTCCACAGGGAGGCAGGGGTCATTCTTTTTATTTATTTATTTTTTACTTTACAATATTGTATTGGTTTTTGACCACAGATTAGATTGTGTTGTTCTTCTATTTGAAACCCTGCAGTGGTTCTCCGTTACATTGATATGAATCCAGTGAGCTTGCAATGATACGCCTCCAAAACCCTACCTAATTCTCTTCCGCACCATCAGCCCCTCTTCTATCATTTTGCCCTGTACTAATTTTCTACTAAGAGTCTGCTGAAGCCACACTGGTCTCTTTTCTGATCCTTGAAAAGAAATCTGACACATCTCTGCTCTAAAAGTTGGCACTGTTTGTTCACTCTGTTTGCAAAGTTTGTTCTCCAGGTTATAATGTAAGATAATGTTTTTACCTACTTCACATCTTTGTTCAAATGCCACCTTCCTGACGTGGCCACCGGGCAAATGAGTGAGTCCCCTTGCCCATGTCTATGTCCATGCCTTTCTGATTAACTATTGTCTCACTGAGATATGGAAAACCTGATCTTTCTAAATCCGATAAAGCATTTAGGTTAAGCGATCATGAGCTCATCTCCTACTCCTCTGCTTCCAGCAACAAGATTTCTCTTTGCTTGATGGCGAACTTTCTCCCAGAAAGCTAGAGCAGATAACGAATATTTACAGTCATGAAGCTTCTTTGAACTTTTCAGGGAATAACCTGAGGAGCAGAAGAAAAGGGGAAAAGAAAAATTGAGGATTTCATTGGTAATGACATGTGAAGAGAAAATGAAGATTGATTACACTATAAGGAGGCTTCTATTGGATTTTGTATTTTCTTCCTTGCCTGAAATGCCCAGAGCAAAGTTTGTGTTTTCCTGGTGGACAGCTCACTATTCAGAGAGGTACAGACACTCCTAGATGGAGACTCTCGCTGAAATCAGCAAGGTTTTAATTTCCTACTATTTTAAAGGAAAGAACATAGTTGTGAATATACAGATTCTCACTGTTCAGCATTTTGCTGTTAAAAAAAAAAATCAATTTTATTCCCCACGGGTTAAAGTGACTTTAAAAAAATGAAGAGAAAGCCCAGATTAGAAAGCATCATTCACTGCATTAGCAAAAGGAGCATTAAAGAATTTTGTGTTTCATGAGTGGAGATGTCCAGAACCTATAAATAACACTCACAGCCTGCTTTATCCCTTTCTTTCTATCTCTTTGGTGTTAATGAAAATATTCTGCCTCTTATACCTTATATTGTAGGTTTTTTTCAGGTCCTATTCCATCTCCTTCTAAGTCTATAGTTAGAGTGAATTAAGAACCATGCAGTGATTTTCTTGAACCAATGCCAAGGTGAGAGCAACTTGTATATAATACCTTTAAATTCAGCTGGACTATAATGGCATGTTCTGGGGTCCAAAATATCTTATCATCAAAGACTGAATCAAAAGGCATGTTTTTCAAAATTATCTAAATACAGTAAGCTAACTTTTGTGGGGGTGGGGGGTATTTACTATTAAGATTTTTAAACGTTTGGTATATCGATTCATCCTATACTGGAAAGATTTTTAAAAGCCATAAAATGGTAAAATTAGCTTCATCTATGTAATTTGACCATACTTACTGGTGATCTGAACTTTTTCAAGGTGGTGCATTCTCCGCCTTCAATCTCGTTTGTGCATTCTTTATATATCTTCTATATTTAAAAATGATGTTTTGAAGATCAGTGTGAATGTGGAGAATAAGATTTGGGACAAACCAGCCATAGTATGTATTTTTTTTTTCTTGTATTGTTAAATGGAGTAGGGCTTGACCATAATAATTTATATTGCTGGGTTATTTCAGTTAATAGCTGTAGCATCTTTGCCATGAGTTGTCTTTAAATCTATATTACAATGCTTCTGTTACAGATAATTGTAATGAAAATAAATTGTAGTCCAAAACCATTTCTTTAAAATAATAGTCTACATTAGGAATGCTTTTGAAGTGTGAAACCAAAAATAATTTACTTAATTGCATTTATTTTAGTCTAAATGGAGTTGTTTGTTATTGAGTAGAAAGGGGAATACATTTATCTATATTTACCCAAGTTCTCAGAACAAGTAGTAGAAGCTTATTCCACATTATTGAAAAAAAAAAAAAGTAGGCATTTATTATTCTGTATTTTTATTACATTCATTCTGTTAGCAGGTTGCAGGTACTTTGTAAACAAGAGTAGACAGTTTAAAAAAGATAAAATGAAAAAAAAATGTATTTGTAGGAAAGTCTCAGCAGCATCTGCTTATATAGGTCTCAGGATGGGCATGAGGTACTACAGTTTCTCATGTACCTTATGGTATCTTCCTACAAATGTTATAGATTAAAACAGGTTTGACATACAGTGACATATTGGATATTTAGTAAGAAATGCATAGCTTAATGATAGAAACCTATTCTAGACAGTTTTATCTTTTTATAATGGTATTATTTAAAATAGAAAGTTAATAACAGTCATTTAGAAATTACAGAAGGATATATAATTCAAGGTTTATGAATTTCATCACTCACATTTCATCTATTTGAAAATGCAGTGTATATTATGTAAATATATATTATGGTGGGGTAATTTAAGTGGTTTTAGAACACTGATGCAGAGTACATTATGCAAAATGCTGGTCTGGCTGAATCACAAACTGGAATCAAGACTGCCAGAAATATCAACTGATGATGCCACTTTAATGGCAGCAAGTGCAGAGGAACTATATATCCTCTTGATGACAGTGAAAGAGGAGAATGAAAAAGTTGGCTTAAAACTCAATATTCAAATGCCAAGATAATGGCATCCAATTCTATCAATTTATGGCAAATAGAACAGGAAGAAGTGGAAGCAGTAACATACTTTATCTTCTTGGGCTTCAAAATCACTGTGAATGGTGTTTATAGCCATGGAATTAAAAGGCACTTGCTCCTTGGAAGGAAAGCTGTGACAAACCTAGACAGCATATTAAAAACCAGAGACATCACTTTGTCGACAATGGTCTGTATAGTCAAAGCTATTTCCAGTAATCATGTACAGAGGTGAGAGTTGGACCATAAAGACGGCTGAGTGCTGAAGAATTGATGCTTTTGAACTGTGGTGTTGGAGAAGACTCTTGAAAGTACCTTGGACTGCAAGGAGATCAATCCAGTCAATACTAAAGGAAATTAACCTTGAAAATTCATTGGAAGGACTGATGCTGATGCTGAAGCTGAAGCGCTAATGCTTTGGCCACCTGATGTGAAGAGCTGACTCACTGGAAAAGACCTTGATGCCGGGAAAGATTGAAGGCAGGAGAAGAGGATGACAGAGGACAAGATGGTGGATGGCATCACTGACTCGGTGGACATGAGTTTAAGCAAGCTCTGGGAGATGTTGAAGGACAAGGAAGCCTGGTGTTCTACGGTCCATGGTGTAGCAAAGAGTTGGACAGGAATGAGCAACTGAACAAACAAAAAACTGCAGACATCAATAAAATTTCCCTGAATATGTTGGCATGTATATTATTAGCTAGAGCTCAACATATATAAAAGGTCACATGCAGTGACATGTACAAGTAAATACTGAATGTACTTTGAATTATAGCTATTTCAGTATTCCTGAAGGATAGTTATATCTCTGGGTCTAGTAATGCTGCTAGCTTTATCTTTTGAAAACAGGTTGATTTTCTCTTGCTTTTTTGCTTATTCCATGATTTTTGGTTGAAAGCCAGACACTATCTGTAAAAGAATAATGAAGGAAGTGAAATAACACCCTGAAACTGGTCTACCTCTTCATCTGTTAAGGAGATAGTCTGAGAAATTGAGTTGATCTCATTAGTAGCTGAACTGGGTTTGGATTTTGTTTTTGTCTTAGTCACTGACAGTGCTCCACAGACTTCAAAGTTCCCCTGGGACAGGTTGCTGTTCCCCTGAACTTAGTGTCAAGGCTGAGTGTTTAGATCCTTTTTTTTTTTTTTTGGTCCTGAGTTCCTGCTTCATCCCCCAACTTCATCAGTTCCTGAACACTTGTACCAACATGATAACATTCTTGTTGCTTCCTCAGCAGGAGGCTGCCCATGATCTCTACTGAATGGGTCCTTGATTGGAGGTAGGGGATCCAGTTCTATTGTCTGAGCCTAAAACTCTCTTCCTGGGCCTCAAGAACGGGACTTTCTCAGCATTCCCCCGCCCCACCCCATTCCTCTGTGTGGCATATACATTATACCCTGTACCTATGAGAGCTCTTTGGAAAGAGTTTTCTACCACTTCTCCAGCAGAAGGAGAATTTTGTTTTGCATTATCTCAGTATGCTGAGATATGGCTGTGCCCAAGAGTTCTCTACCTTCCATCAGAAGCAATGAATTTGTTGAAAATCCCAATAGGAGTTTTACATACTACCAAAGGAAAGTTTTAAAAGCTGAACAGAGATTATTAAAATCTTTGTTTCTTAAGAACATATTTAAACACTATAATTATAATTTGTGACATTGGCTTTTAAATTATGACAAATATAACACTGAATGAAAGATGTGTTTTGCTGTGCTTAGTCACTCAGTAGTGTCCGACTCTGTAGCCCACCAGGCTCCTCTGTCCATGGGGATTCTCCAGGCAAGACTACTGGAGTGGGTTGCCATGCCCTCCTCCAGGGGATCTTCCTAACTCAGGGATTGAACCCAGGTCTCCTGCATTGCAGGCTGATTCTTTACTGTCTGAGCCACAAGGGATTTGTAATAAATGTGTTCAGAGTCCAACAAGTGCTGTAAATATTTATTTTAACAGTCTTCTGGAATCAAAAATTCCTGTACTAACTGTGATTTTTGAATGCATTTGGCCCTTCGTATTTTCAGGTTCTGTATCTGCAGATTCAACCAACCCCAGATCAAAAATATTTGGAAAAATGTTTAAAGTTTCAAAAAACAAAACTTGAATTTGTCACACACAACAGCGACTAATTACATAGCACTTACAATATATAGCAACTCCTTGGCTCTGATGGTAAAGAACCCACCTGCGATGTGGGAGACCTGGGTTCGATCCCTGCATTGGGAAGATCCCCTGGAGAAGAGCATGGTAACCCACTCCAGTATTCCTGCCTGGAGAATCCCCATGGACAGAGGAGCATGGTGAGCTACAGTCCATGGGGTTGCAAAGAGTCAGACATAACTGAGTGACTGAGCACACACACGTAGCATTTACTCATAGTAGGCATTGTATATATTCTAGAGATTAGGCATGTGGGAGGATATGTATAAGTTGCACACAAATACTATGCATTTTATATACGAGACTTGGGCATTCACTGATTTTGGTATCTGTGGGATGGAGTCTTGGAACCATTCCCTCTCAAATACTGAGAGTTGACTATAATATTAAGAAAATATTTGCAGTGATGACTTACTTCCCCAAGCAGGTGGTTGTGATAGCTGCCAAAACTAACAGGTCTTCTAGTTGTCCATTGCTTTTAGTCTTCAAAATTTACGGGGAAAAAAAAGGCGACTTTATCTCACTAACTGATCTGTAGAGGCATACATTCCTCCGAGATATTGTAGATTTGGTTCCAGACCACTACAACAAAGTGAATATCAAAACAAAGGGAGTCACAGATTTTTTTTTCATTACCAGGGTATATAAAACTATGATTACACTATACTGCTGCTGCTGCTAAGTCGCTTCAGTTGTGTCCAACTATACTGTAGTCTGTCAAATGTGCAATATCATTTTGCCTAAACAAATGTACATCTCTTGTTTAACATTATTTCATTGCTAAAAAATGCTAATCATTATCTAGGACTTCAGCAAGTCATAGTAGAAACATCAAAGGTCACTGATCACAGATTACCATAACAAATATAATGGCAATGAAATAGTTTGAATATTGAGAGAATCATCGAAATATGGCACAGAGACAAGAAGTGAACAAATGTTGGGTAAAAGGCAGCAACAGATTTTGCCACAAATCTTTAATTTGTAAAAACTGCAGCATCTGCAAAGAGCAAAAAGAGAAGCACTATAAAGCAAGGTATGCCTCTGTAAGATGAATACAGACACACAGGTGCACTTGTGTTTAGAAAGGCAATAACAATGACCCTATGTGCAAGATAGCAAAAGAGACACAGATGTAAAGGACAGACTTTGGGACTATGGGGGATAAGATGAGCATAGAATGATATGAGAAAATAGCAAAGAAACATGTATATTACCATATTAAAATAGATGGCCAGTGCAAACAGGGCACTCAAAGATGGTGCTCTGGGACAACCCAGAGGGATGGAGTGGGGAGGGAGGTGGAAGGGGTTTTCAGGATGGGGGACACATATACATCCATGGTTGATTCATGTCGATGTATGGCAAAAACCACCACAATATTGTAAAGCAATTAGCCTCCAATTAAAATACATAAGTTAATATTTTTTAGAAAAGAAATCAATTTTAGGAAATTTTAAAGGTATAAATGGATCCAGCCAACCAAATAAAGCTGGCATACATCTTTCTTTTCCATATTCATGTAAAATAAATTGTGGACATTAGTAACTCATCAAATGAGTCATGGCATTATGAAATGTAACAGTGCTTGACTGTCTGAAGTACAGTCTTCATTGACTCACTTTGGCACTTTCTTCACTATTTGGTATCTGTCACGTTCTTCCCAAATTCTATAGCAAAGTAGTTTCATCAGCATCATAGAACAGGAAACAGTGAATTTCCCATTCTGTGTCTAGTACTGTACCAAGATTCAGAATCTATGTAATTTTTACACCAAACACCAGGAACTTTTTCTCTGATGTTCCAGGTGGATGACTTAAAAAAGGTAGAAAAGATATAGAAAGTCTTTCTCAATGATTTTATAGTTAGAAATTTAAATACAGAATTGTCTGTAGTTCAAGCTGTAGTCTATCTTACTATAATTATTTTATTTAAAAAAAAACGGACTCATCTTAAAAATAAAGACTTATTTTTTGCACAGCAGTTTTAGGGTCAGCAAAATTGAGGGGAAGATCAAGATTTCCATATATCAACCTCTTACACTACACCTACAGCCTCTCCCATTATCAATAGTCCCGAGTGGTACATTTGCTAAAATCAATGAACCTACTTTATAAACATATAAAGTCCATAATTTGCTTTGTGGTTCACTCTTGGCACTGTCTATAATTCCTTTCTGAATAACACGACATCAATCATGCTTCTTGTTTTGTGTGTGTGCTCAGAATGGCAGTCTGAGTTGAGAAACAGCCTCCAGCTTGAGAGTAGGGATCTCGGCCAGCTGATTGACAGGTGATGAATACCTGAGCAGACTCTCTGAGTCAGGAGAGCCCAAATGGGGAGGGGCTTCTTGTTCCATTTCAAGTAACTGTCAGGCACACGGCCATCCCTGAACACTGAAAAGCTCTCAGGGTTATTAGCTGACAAGCCCCCTCTGAATCATGTGAAAGGAGAGCTCAGTTTAAAGCAGTGTCCAGAAGCTAAACTAAGAGCCGGGTTTCCAGGAAGCTAAAATGTTCTCAACCACATTCCCGCTCTTTCCAGAAGACTAGCCACTCTGATTACTGACATTTCTGTAGAAGTGTCCTGTCAGTAATAGCTAGGAGAAGCCCTTCAGTGTTGGGAATTTTGCTTACTTAATTCATATGCCATTAAGAATTCTACAACACTGAGAACAGTTTATCTTAAAAAGTTTCAAAACCATTTTAAAAAATGAGGATTTGCCAATATTTTATGTTGCTTAAAAGAAATAACAGAGAAGGCAATGGCATCCCACTCCAGTACTCTTGCCTGGAAACTCTCATGGACAGAGGAGCCTGGTAGGCTGCAATCCATGGGGTCGCTGAGTCAGATACGACTGAGCGATTTCACTTTCACTTTTCACTTTCATGCATTGGAGAAGGAAATGGCAACCCACTCCAGTGTTTTTGCCTGGAGAATCCCAGGGATGGCGGAGCTCAGTGGGCTGCCATCTGTGGGGTCGCACAGAGTCGGACACGATTGAAGCGACTTAGCAACTTAGCAGCAGCAGCAAAAAAAATAATTTCTCAATGTTAACAATGTAGTGTTCACATCTGAGATTGTCTAAAACCTCAGTGCCATCCAGATCTTTCCTGTCTCTTGGGCACCTTACCCAACCTTTTGGAACCATAATTAGTTGCAAAATTGTTTGTTCTAATGAAACTGTAAATGGTTAAACCAAAATTATTTCAGTTATAAATGCATAAAACTGAACAAAGCAAGCAATAACTTAGATTCTTATAAAACATCCACTATTTGTAAAGCAACTACTAAACAGGTAAAATCTGGGGAAAAAATAATACAACAGACAGATCAGGTTCTCCAACTGCTTTCTGTAAATAGAAACATTATATTTGAACTTCAGAAATATATGTACTGAAAGTCATTGGGTATATTATTTTATTGTTGGATGTTAACTTACATGTGGATATTATGCATTTATTTCCTGCTAGACACAACTGATGTCTCAGTAAAGACAAGTTACTTCTCACTTATTTCCACAAGCTAGCTAGATTTTCACTGAACTTTCAGCTTAGCTGTCAGATATGGTTGCTGCTGCTGCTGCTAAGTCGCTCCAGTTGTGTCCGACTGTGTGCGACCCCATAGATGGCAGCCACCAGGCTCCCCAGTCCCTGGGATTCTCCAGGCAAGAACACTGGAGTGGGTTGCCATTTTCTTCCCCAATGAATGAAAGTGAAAAGTGAAAGTGAAGTCTCTCAGTCGTGTCCAACTCTTCACGACCCCATGGACTGGAGCCTACCAGGCTCCTCCATCCATGGGATTTTCCAGGACCATAAAAAAGCAATGAAATCTATAAATATCGTATGCAAAAAAGGACTTGTATTTTCCCTTTGTAAAGTTAACTAAGCCTTTTTTACTATGTGTTACCTCTGCTTACAGGAAATGTGTCCTGATTAAGAAGTTCCAAAATAAAAACTTTACCTTGTCAGGTTTAATGTGAGAGCCAGGTATTAATTTTATATGTAAATGATTTATGTCTTAAAGTTATGCAAGTATAGTGATTAGTCAATTCCATAACAACCGAGGTTGTTGTTGCCCATGAAAGTTAGGCTGTGGGGTGGGGGTGCTGGGGGCGATGGGATGAACTGGGAGATTGGGACTGACATATATACACTATCATGTAAAATAGATAGCTGGTGGGAGCCTGCTATATAGCACAGCTTGCTGAGCGCTGCGCTCTGTGGTGACCTAGAGAAATAGAATGGGGAGAGGGGAGCTCCAAGAGAGAAGGGATATATGTATATGTACAGATGACTTGCTTCCTTGATTATGTACGGATGTTCCTTGGTTATGTTCCTTAATCTGTACAGATGATCTGCTTCCTTGGGCTTCCCTCATAGCTCAATTAGTAAAGAATCTACCTGCAATGCAAGAGACCCGGGTTTGATTCCTGGGTCAGGAAGATCCCCTGGAGAAGAAAATGGCAACCCATTCCAGTATTCTCATCTGGAAAATCCCATGGACAGAGGAGCCTGGCAGGCTACAGACAATGAGATCACAAGAGCTGGATATGACTTAGTGACTACACCACCACCACAGCAGAAACTAACACAACTTTGTAAGGCAATTTCTTTTTTCTTTTTTTAAATTGCATCACTGGAAATTGACTGATTGTGTTCTAGAGTAAAAACAGTTTGAGACAACAGTAACTGAAAAAAATCTTCAGTTAACTCTACAAGATAACCTGGATTTCAAAATCAAGTTCAGTTCTTTGGGTGAGATGGGCTGAGAAATGAAAGAAATAATTGGTTAAACTGAATTTTGTTTATATATGTTGTCTAAGGCTCTATTTTTAAAGCTAAATGAGTACTTTCAGTAAATTTAAAAGTTGTCAAAGTTATGTCTACTGAGAAGATACTTCTAATTCTAAACATAACAATCTTTTCAACTTGCAACAGCTGGTTTAAATGGTGTCTTTAGATGAGTAGTGTTGATTTAATTGTCAACAGCCTTTCCTACTTTTGCTCTAGGGTATTGGTTCCTATGGACAAGAACTGTGCAAAATAATTATTCCCATATTCCCCAAATAATTATTCCTAGATCAGGGCCAGTTTTTGTCCTAAATGTCATCAGGATAGAAACCTTTTTCTTTTATTCACTAGGTAATTCTTTACAAAATTTTCCAGTTGGAAGTTAAATATATTTCTATGCCATGTGTATATGTACTAAGAAAACATAAATAATGTAAATTGGTAAATAATTAAGTAATTATACTCAGGTAAGGAAAGATGATAAAAGCCTCAACAATTACGTTTTGTTGTTGCTGTTGTTGCTTCCTTATTATATCACAGCTGATCAATACTATCTGTTTTTTTTTTTTTTTTTTGTTGTAAGGCATTAGGTTTTAATCCACTACCTAAATGAATTTAAAAGTGAATCCTTTTCTCCACACCCTCTCCAGCATTTATTGCTTGTAGATTTTTGGATCGCAGCCATTCTGACTGGTGTGAAATGGTATCTCATTGTTGTCTTGATTTGCATTTCTCTGATAATGAGTGATGTTGAGCATCTTTTCATGTGTTTGTTAGCCATCTGTATGTCTTCTTTGGAGAAATGTCTGTTTAGTTCTTTGGCCCATTTTTTGATTGGGTCGTTTATTTTTCTGGAATTGAGCTGCATAAGTTGCTTGTATATTTTTGAGATTAGTTGTTTGTCAGTTGCTTCATTTGCTATTGTTTTCTCCCATTCAGAAGGCTGTCTTTTTACCTTGCTTATAGTTTCCTTTGTTGTGCAGAAGCTTTTAATTTTAATTAGATCCCATTTGTTTATTTTTGCTTTTATTTCTCATGTAAGAATGAAGCACCAGCCTATGTTCGATATAGGATACAGGATGCTTGGGGCTGGTACACGGGGATGATCCAGAGAGAGGAAATGGGGTGGGATGTGGGAGAGGGATTCAGGATTGGGATCTCATATACACCCATGGTGGATTCATGTCAATGTATGGCAAAACCAATACGGTATTGTAAAGAAAAATAAAGTAAAAATTAAAAAAAAAAAAAAAGTGAATCCTTCATGGCTGTCAGTCAAAGATCATTCTAAATTCCTTGAGGCCACCTGTGTTCCTTTCAGTGTTCCCCCACACCCCATCTCTCATCCATCTTCAAAGCAGCAATGTAGTCTAGTACTTCTCATAATTTGAAATTCTCTGACTTTACTTTCTCTGACTTCTTTTGCCAACTGGAGAAAGCTCTACATTTTTTTTTTCTGTTTTGTTATTTAAATATAGTTGCCCTAAAAACTTATATTACTTTCAAGTGTAGAGCAGTGATTCACTGTTTCAATGCTTATACTCCGTTTAAACATATTACATAATAACACACCCCCTACCCATCTCTGCACTGGTAACCACTAGTTTGTTCTCTGTATCTATATGTCTAAAAGTGGAACTGCAGGCTTATTTATAGAATTTACCAATTTTTGCTTTTACTGTTTTCAAAGTGACTGTACTAATTTTCACAACCACTGCCAAGTATTTGAGTTCTCATAGTTCTTAATACTACCTTTCAAACTTTTGCCTGTCAGAGAGTTAAAATATCTTCAGTTCAGTCATTCAGTCACGTATGACTCTTTGTGACCCCATGGACTGCAGCATGCCAGGCCTCCCTGTCCATCACCAGCTCCCAGAGTTTACCCAAACTCATGTCCATCGAGTCGGTGATGCCATCCAACCATCTCATCCTCTGTCATCTCCTTCTCCTCCTGCCCTCAATCTTTCCCAGCATCAGGGTCTTTTCAAATGAGTCGGTTCTTCACATTAGTGGCCAAAATATTGGAGTTTCAGCTTCAGCTTCAGTCCTTCCAATGAACACCCAGGACTGATCTCCTTTGGGATGGACTGGTTGGAAATTCTTGCAACCCAAGGGACTCTCAAGAGTCTTCTCCAAAACCACAGATCAAAAGCATCAGTTCTTCGGCACTCAGCTTTCTTTACAGTCCAACTCTCAAAACCATACATGAATACTGGAAAAACCACAGCTTTAACTAGACAGACCTTTGTTGGCAAAGTAATGTCTCTGCTTTTCAATATGCTGTCTAGGTTGGTCATAATTTTCCTTCCAAGGAGTAAGTGTCTTCTTATTTTATGACTTCAGTCACCATCTGCAGTGATCTTGGAGCCCAAAAACATAAAGGCTGTCCCTGTCTCCACAGTGTCCTATCTATTTGCCATGAAGTGATGGGACCAGTGATGAATTTAACTCAGATGACCATTATATTTACTACTGCAGGCAGGAATCCCTCAGAAGAAATGGAGTAGCCATCATGGTCAACATAAGAGTCTGAAATGCAGTACTTGGATGCAATCTCAAAAATGACAGAATGATCTCTGCTCGTTTCCAAGACAAACCATTCAGTATCACAGTAATCCAAGTCTATGCCCCAACCAGTAATGCTGAAGAAGTTGAAGTTGAGTGGTTCTATGAAGACCTACAAAACCTTTTAGAACTAACACCCAAGAAACATTTCCTTTTCATTACAGGGGACTGGAATGCAAAAGTAGGAAGTCAAGAAACACCTGGAGTCACAGGCAACTTTGGCCTTGGAATGCAGAATGAAGCAGGGAAAAGGCTAATAGAGTTTTGCCAAGAGAATGCACTGGTCATAGCAAACACCCTCTTCCAACAACATAAGAGAAGACTCTACACATGGACATCACCAGATGGTCAACACTGAAATCAGATTGATTATATTATTTGCAGCCAAAGGTGGAGAAGATCTATAGAGTCAGCAAAAACAAGGACAGGAGCTGACTGTGGC
>SJYT01045685.1:203696-229527 GCA_006410635.1 Cephalophus harveyi
CATTCCTTCCAAAGAAATCCCAGGGTTGATCTCCTTCAGAATGGACTGGTTGGATCTCCTTGCAGTCCAAGGGACTCTCAAGAGTCTTCTCCAACACCACAGTTCAAAAGCATCAATTCTTCGGTGCTCAGCCTTCTTCACAGTCCAACTCTCACATCCATACATGACCACAGGAAAAACCATAGCCTTGACTAGACGGACCTTAGTTGGCAAAGTAATGTCTCTGCTTTTGAAAATGATATCTAGGTTGGACATAACTTTTCTTCCAAGGAGCAAGCATCTTCTAATTTCATGGCTGCAATCACCATCAGCAGTGATTTTGGAGCCCAAAAAAATAAAGTCTGACACTGTTTCCACTGTTTCCCCATCTATTTCCCATGAAGTGATGGGACCGGATCCCATGATCTTCGTTTTCTGAATGTTGAGCTTTAAGCCAACCTTTTCACTCTCCTATTTCACTTTCATCAAGAGGCTTTTGAGTTCCCCTTCACTTTCTGCCATAAGGGTGGTGTCATCTGCATATCTGAGGTTATTGATATTTCTCCCGGCAATCTTGATTCCCACCTGTGTTTCTTCCAGTCCAGCATTTCTCATGATGTACTCTGCATATAAGTTAAATAAGCAGGGTGACAATATACAACCTTGACGTACTCCTTTTCCTATTTGGAACCAGCCAAAGATGGAGAAGCTCTATACAGTCAACAAAAACAAGACCAGGAGCTGACTCTGGCTCAGATCATGAACTCCTTATAACCAAATGCAGACTCAAATTGAAGAAAGTAGGGAAAACCGCTAGACCATTCAGGTATGACCTAAGTCAAATCCCTTATGATTATACAGTGGAAGTGAGGAATAGATTTAAGGGCCTAGATCTGATAGATAGAGTGCCTGATGAACTATGGAATGAGGTTCGTGACATTGTACGGGAGCCACCAGGGAAGCCCCTGTTAGCAGATTCCCAGTTTACCATAAAAGGAAACAGCCAGATGGAAGAGATGCATAGGACAATTTGTGGAGGAAGGGGTATGATGCTTCCATGTTCGCTCTGAATTTGTTATGCTCCCAGCACCTCTGTGTGTTGAGCAACTGGAAGCTGTAAGAACCCTAACGTCTAGAGTGTTGCAAAAGTTCCATTACATAGACATGATTGATTACATTATTACCCATTATGATTGACTCAGTCTCTGCTCCTCTTCCCTCCCTGGAGGTCTGGGGCTGGAGCTAAAAATTGGTTGGTTGTCAGGCAACCAGTCTCCATCCTCTATGATTTACCTCATCTGCATAAACTTAGGAATGGTTGAAAGGGACTTATTATGAATAACAAAAGATACTTCGCTTACCCCTTTAAGAAATTCCAAGGATTTTAGAAGCTTTGTGCAGGAACCAGGGACAAAATCAAATGTATCGTTTTTATTATATCACAATATCCCAGGAGTTCAAAAGGCAGCAAGCTCTTTGAACACACACTATTGTGTAAATGGCACTAAAGGACAAAATGTAGCAAAAATTCTTAAATCTGGCATCTCTGGACTTTGCATCATCAATAAATTGAAAACATCACAAAACTAAGTCAGACTAGCATTTTTATTTATTAAGTGAAAGTGAAAGTGAAGTCACTCAGTCGTGTCCGACTCTGCGACCCCGTGGACTGTAGCCTACCAGGCTTCTCTGTCCATGGGATTCTCTAGGCAAGAATACTGGAGTGGGTTATCATTTCCTTCTCCAGGGGATCTTCCCGACCCAGGGATCGAACACAGGTCTTCCGCATCGGAGGCAGACGCTTTTATTTATTACTGTCTATTTATTCCTAGGAATAATTAAATATCTCACCAGAAAGCTGTCTTGTATGACTATTCCTGCCACAAGATCAGAGGTTCATATCATTCCTGCTGTTATGTCTCAAAACACATACGACAATAAGACAAAAGGCAATGGTTATATTCTTCAGCCCTGTATATATTTCCTTAGGTTAAATTTGTAAAATTCTATTTTCACTCATTTCTGATTTAAACATTGAAATATTATAGGTATCCAAATCATCTAATATTTCTCTTGAGCTCTAGAAACACAAGTTTTTCTATCTAACTGAGAATTAGCAGAGAAAAGTGATTCAACTAGGAAATGTGGAACCAGACTACTTGGGCTTTAATCCTGCTTCTGCCCCTTAATAAATATGTGAATTCGGGAATGTAACTTGACTTCCATGTGCACAATGAAGATAATACAAATAATAATATCTTCATTTCATAGTGTTTCCATGATAACTGGTTAACATTTGCAAAGTACTTAGAGTGTCAAAAAAATAGTAATACAAATATTTGATTTATAACCTTATCTTGGAAATTTCTTAGATATGTCTATATATATCTGTATACCTATATGTAGAAAATTTAGCTTGCTGTGNCTTGACTTCCATGTGCACAATGAAGATAATACAAATAATAATATCTTCATTTCATAGTGTTTCCATGATAACTGGTTAACATTTGCAAAGTACTTAGAGTGTCAAAAAAATAGTAATACAAATATTTGATTTATAACCTTATCTTGGAAATTTCTTAGATATGTCTATATATATCTGTATACCTATATGTAGAAAATTTAGCTTGCTGTGTTCCCCTCTAATTGGTCTTTCTCCTATTTCTTCCTCCATGCCATTAATAACTTCACTCCTCATTTAGTTAAGTAACGCCTCTGATCTCTTGATTCTCAGTTTCCCACTCACATGCCCTTTTAAAATGTGACTTTGCCATGTGTCCATTCCCTGAATTTTAGGCAGCTCTACAACCTGTCTAATGTGGAGAATATGGTAAAAGTGACACTATGTGACTTCTCAGTTGAGACATTAAAAGAACACACATCATCCATTTTTATTCTCTTTAAGCATGGCACCATTTAAAGAAGTTTGAGGTACATTACTGGTTGATCCGAGACCTGTACAGAGACATAGAGAGTTCACAGAGAGGTGAACCAGGGGCCTAGCAGACAGCCAGCACCAACTTCTCACACGCTGAATAAAAGCATCAAGGACTTTCTGACCCTAGTCAAGCCTTCCCAGCTGACATCATCTGAAGCAAAAATAGGCATACCTTCTTAGCCATGGATGAATTCTTGACCCATACTGTGTGAGTAATAAAAATAATTTTTACTGTTTTATACCACTAAGTTTTGAGATAGTTTGTTCATAGGTAACAATAATAATTGCTAAGTACTATTTGTTATAACTTTTAATATCTTTCAAATTTATTCATTTCTTTACATCTCTGCAACACCAAGGTCATATCATTATCTTTTCTAAATGTTATTACAGTATATCTTAACTATATTCTTTATTTTTAAAAATTATTTTAATTGAAGCATAGTTGATTTAAAATGTTGTGTTAATTTCTGGTAAACAGCAAAATGATTCAGTCATATGTCTTCAAATGAAGATGTATATATATATGTATGTGTGTGTGTGTGTGTACTATATGTGTATATATGTATATATATACATACACATATATATAAAAGAACAAATGTATTCTTTTTCATATTCTTTTTCTTTTTGGTTTCTTAAAGATCAGTTCAGTTCAGTTCAGTCGCTCAGTCGTGTCCGACTCTTTGTGACATCATGAACTGCAGCACGCCAGGCCTCCCTGTCCATCACCAATTCCCAGAGTTTACCCAAACTCATGCCCATTGAGTCGGTGATGCCATCCAACCAACTCATCCTCCATCATCCCCTTCTCCTCTTGCCCTCAACTTTGCCAGTATCAGGGTCTCTTCAAATGAGTCAGCTCTTTGCATCACGTGGCCAAAGTATTGTAGTTTCAGCTTCAGCATCAGTCCTTCTAACGAATATTCAGGATTGATTTCCTTCAGGATGGACTGGGTGGATTTCCTTGAGGTCCAAGGGACTCTCAAGAGTCTTCTCCAGCACCACAAATCAAAAACATCAATTCTTCTGTGCTCAGCTTTCTTTATAGTCCAACTCTCACATCCATACATGACTACTGAAAAAACCATAGCCTTGACTAGATGGATCCTTCAGGATGGACTGGGTGGATTTCCTTGAGGTCCAAGGGACTCTCAAGAGTCTTCTCCAGCACCACAAATCAAAAACATCAATTCTTCTGTGCTCAGCTTTCTTTATAGTCCAACTCTCACATCCATACATGACTACTGAAAAAACCATAGCCTTGACTAGATGGACCTTTGTTGGTAAAGTAATGTCTCTGCTTTTTAATATGCTGTCTAGGTTGGTCATAACTTTCCTTCCAAGGAGTAAGCATCTTTTAATTTCATGGCTGCAGTCATCATCTGCAGTGATTTTGGAGCCCCCCAAAATAAAGCCTGACACTGTTTCCACTGTTTCTCCTATTTACCGTGAAGTGATGGGACCGGATGCCATGATCTTAGTTTTCGAATGTTGAGCTTTAAGTCAACTTTTTCACTCTCTTCTTTCATTTTCTTCAAGACTCTCTTTAGCTTTTCTTCACTTTCTGCCATAAAAGTGGTGTCATCTGCATATCTGAAGTTATTGATATTTCTTCCAGAAATCTTGATTCCAGCTTGTGTTTCATCCAGCCCAGCATTTCTCATGATGTACTCTGCATATAAATTACATAAGCAGGGTCACAATATACAGCCTTAATGTACTACTTTTCCTACTTGGAACCAGTCTGTTGTTCCATGACCAGTTCTAACTGTTGCTTCCTGACCTGCATATAGGTTTCTCAAGAGGCAGGTCAGGTGGTCTGGTATTCCCATCTCTTTCAGAATTTTCCACAGATTATTGTGATCCACACAGTCAAAGGCTTTGGCAAAGTCAATAGAGCAGAAACAGGTGGATTTCTGGAACTTCTTGCTTTTTCAATGATCCAGCGGATGTTGGCAATTTGACCTTTGGTTCCGCTGCCTTTTCTAAAACCAGCTTGAACATCTGGAAGTTCACGGTTTATGTATTGCTGAAGCCTGGCTTGGAGAATTTTGGTTCCCTGACTGTATAGATAACCTCACTGCTTATCTATTTATATATGATAGTTTGTATCTGCTAATCTCAAACTCCTAATTTTTTCCCTCCCCTGCCTCTCTTCCCCTTGGTAATTATGTTTGTTTTCTACATCTGTGAGTCTTTTTCTATTTTGTAAATAAGTTCATTTCTCTCATATTCCATATACCAAATTCCACATGTAAGTGACTTGAAATGATATTTGTCTTTTCCTGTCTGACTTACTTCTCTTAGAATGATAATCTTTAGGTCCATTCATGTTGACGCAAGAGGCATTATTTTATTTTATTTTTTAATGCCGGAGTATTCCATTTTGTTCATGTATATGCCACATCTTCTTTATCCATCACCTACCCATGGACATTTAGGTTGCTTCCACATCTTGGCTATGATAAATAGTGCTCCTATGAACATTGGGGTGGGGTGCACGCATCTTTTCAAATTGGAGTTTTCTCAGGATATATGTCCAGGAGTAGGATTGCTGAATCATGTGGTAAATCTATTTTTAGTTTTTGAGAAACTTTCATACTGTTTCCCATAGGAGCTTCACCAATTGACATTTCCACCAACAGTGTAACAGGGTTCCTTTTTCTCCACACCCTTTCCAGCATTTATTATTTGTAGGCTTTTTAATGATGGTCATTCTGACCAGTGTGAGGTGATAACTCATTGTAATTCTGCATTTCTCTAGTAATTGAACGTTTCCCTAGCAATGTTGAATATCTTTTCTTTGGAAAAATGTCTGTTTAGGCCATTTGCCCATTTTTTTGATTCAGTTGTTTATTTGTTGTTGTTGTTGTTATTGAGCTGCATGAACTGTTTGGATATTGTGAAAATTAAGCCCTTGTCGACTACATCATTTGCAGATATTTTATATCAGGCCGCAGGTTGTCTTTTCATTTTGTTTATGTTTTCTTTGTTGTGCAAACACAAGTTTAATTAGGTCTCATTTGCTTATTTTCACTTTATTTCTATTGCCTTGGGATACTAACCTAAACGGTCTATTAAAAAAAAAAAAAAAAAACCCACCGTAGGAAAAGTGCTCATCAAACTTTTCTAAAAACTTGGAGATTTGTGCATGTGCTTGTATGAGCTTGGGGGATGGGTGGGGATAGAACCAACTTAGGTTTGTCAGCCTCAGGCCATCGTCAGTCTTTGACACAGCAGGTGTGCTTGTCTAGGCATGCTTAGACTCTTCACTGTTGCATCAATGCAACATGCCTGTAATCTCCTGTGAGCATTGTGAAATATTTGACTATTGCAGCAAGCTAAAATCAAGGTGTCAGCAGGATTGTGTTCCTTTCAAGAGCCTCCAAGGAGACTCTATTTCCTTGGGTCTGCTAGAGAAGGGATAGGCTACCCATTCCAGTATTTTGGGGCTTCCCTTGTGGCTCAGCTGGTAAAGAATCTGCCTGCAATGTGGGAGACCTGTGTTCGATCCCTGGATTGGGAAAATACTCTGGAGAAAGGAAAGGCTACCCACTCCAGTATTCTGGCCTAGAGAATTCCATGGACTGTATAGCCCATGGGGTCTCAAAGAGTTGGACATGACTGAGCAATTTTCACTTCACTTCACAATAGAGGACACATAATCCTTGACTTATAGCCCAATTCCTCCACCTTTAAAATCAACATTATTGCATTTCACTGATCGTTCTTCTGTGTCACATTGCCCTCTCTGACCACAGCCAGAAAATGTTCTCAACTTTTCAGGATTTATGGGTTTAGACTGGGCTCACCCAGATAATCCAGTATAGTCTCCACATGACTAATAGTTACTAATTTTCATTCATTTTCTATTGCTGTCATAACAAATTACTACAAACTTGTTGGTTTAAAAGCAGCAAATTTATAGTGGAGATGTCACCAAGATGGCAAGTAGGAGATACTAGCTTTTCTCTCCCAATACAGACAAAAATTAGACAGCTAAGATGAATGAAAATAGTCCTGGTAAGGCACAAGAGTCTAATTAAAAACCCACAGAAAAACAGTGGAGGGAAAAAAAAAAAAGAATAGCTTCACAGAAATAATTGATAATTGCTAGGGATATCAACTCAGTAGAGATGTCTGGAGACACTTAGGAACAAAGGAAGGTGGGGACTGTCTGAATCAGCCACATGATGGGTGCCATCATGGACACCAGTGGCCTTCTCTGTAGAGGATCTTGGCAGCCTTTACCACTGAGGATCTCAATAATTCCCATGAAAACTGTGATTTTCCAGAATGTTCACACTAGGACCTTGTAGAATTTGTCAGTGTAGACTCCAGTAGACAGCTATAAAGAGGACAGCAGCAATGTTTTCCATTGAGAAAATCATACTATCTCTATCACAGAACTCTGTGAAGGGAAATATTACTGATCCCCCAACCCCAGAGAAAGCTACTATTGCACCACCCTGGACAAAGACCATCAGCTCCCCCTAATCCTGTGCATACATCAGACCCAGGACCACAGATGCTCCACGTGTGCCTGTTTTCCCGACCCTGTCTCTGTGGCTGTTCTGTGTGCATCTTTGACTCAGGCATAGAGTTCTCCATCACTATGAAAAATCATAACATCACAAAGGAAGACAGCAAGAGAGGGAGAAATACACAGAAAATTACAAAAAAAGCCAGTAAACAACTGACAAGATAGTAATAGCAAGTCCTTACCTATCAATAATTAACTTAAATCATTTAAATCTTCCAATCAAAAGACTTAGATTAGATGAATGGATAAAAGCAACACCCATTTACATGTTTCCTATGAAAGACTCACTTCAGCTTTCAGGGTTCACATAAACTGAAAGTGAAAGAATGGAAAAAATATATTCCCAGAAAACAGAAACCAAAAGAGAGCAGGAGTAGTTATACTTATGAATAAAACATAATAATAGACTTTAAGTCAAAAAATGTAATGGATACAAAATAAATAAGTCAGTCCACCAAGAAGATATAACTGTTGTATATATGTATATGCATCCAACATCAGAGAACCTAATTGTACTGAACAAATGTTAAAGGATGTGAAGGTGGAAATAGGCAGCAATATAATCATAGGGGACTGCAGTAATCTACTTTCAGCATTGAATAGATCATTAGACAGAAGCTCAAAAAGGAAATATTAGACGTCAATACAACTTTAGATATATTTAGAACATTCCATCCAACAGTAGCAGACTATACATTCTTTTCAATTGCACATGGAACTTTCTCTAGGATAGATCACACGTTGTGCATATGCTCAGTCACTAAGTCACGTCCAGTCTTTGAGACACCATGGACTATAGCCAGCCAGGCTATGGGCTGGGCTGTCTATGGCCTTTCCCAGGCAAGAGTACTGGAGTGGGTTGCCATTTCCTCTAGGGAATCTTCTCAATCCAGGGATCAAATCTACATCTCCTTCATTGGTAGGTGGATTCTTTGCCACTGAGCCACCTGGGAGACCCTAGATTATATGCTGGATCACACAAACAAAAAAGTTTTAACAAGTGTAAGAAGTTTGAATTCATATTAAGTATTTTTATGACTACAATGATGTGAAATTAGAAATCAATAACAGGAGAAAGAGAAAATTCATAAATATGTAGAAATTAAGAATACATTCTTGAATCAATGCATCAAACAAGAAATAAAAAGAGAAATAAAAAAAAAATCTTGACACAGATGAAAATGGAAATGCAACATACCAAAACTTTGGGGAGGCAGCAAAGCAGTTCTAAGGGGGAAATTTATACTGATAAATGCATATATTAAGAAAAAAATTCTCAAATGACTTAACTTTATACGTCAAGTATCTAGAAAAAGAATAAAGCCCAAGGTTAGCAGAAAAAAGGAAATGGCAAGATCAGACCAGAAATAATAAAATAGACTAGAAAAACAAGAGAAAAGATCAACAAAACTAGGAGCTAAGAAATGCAAACAATAATTGAAAGAAAAGAAAAGTCTTCTACATTGCAGGCATATTCTTTACCTGCTGAGCTACTGGGGATGCCCCAAGGAAACATAAACAAAATTTTTTTAAAATGTATGTAGATTAACAAAATACAAAGCAGAAGCCCCAAATACAAAATGTCAGAAATAAAAGATGATATATTACAGCAGATATACCACAGAAATAAACAGTATAAAAATATAGATTAATGGAACAGAATAGGGAGCCCCAAAATAAACTGACACATATTTGATCAACTAATATTTGATAAGATAGCCAAGAAAATACAGTGAGGAAAGGATACTCTTCAATAGGTAACGGGAAAAATGGTGTTGAGGTAAGTAAGCACACGTAAAAGAATGAAATTGTATGCTGCTCTTACACTATTCACAAAACTTAACTTGAAATATATTAAAGACTTAAACATAGAGACTGAGACTACAAAACTGCTAGGATTAAACATATGGAGAAAACGTTTTGACACTGATCTTAGACATGATTTTTTGGCTATCATACCAAAAGCATAAAAAACAGCAACAGTAAAACAAGTAAAATTACATCAAACTAAAAAACTTCTGCAAACAAACAACACAATGAAAAGATAGTCTATGGAATGAAGAAAATATTTACAAACTATATGAGTAATTATCATTTAGAATACAAAAGAAACTCACAACTCAATAGCAAAGCCCCAAATAATCAGGTTAAAAAAAGGCAATGAAACTAAATAGACATTTTTCAATAGCATATATAGATTCACACTAAAAAAATGCTTCAGTTCAATTCAGTTCAGTCGCTCAGTCGTGTCCGACTCTTTGGGACCCCATGAATCACAGCAAGCCAGGCCTCCCTGTCCATCACCAACTCCCGGAGGTCACTCAGATTCACGTCCATCGAGTCAGTGATGCCATCCAGCCATCTCATTCCCTGTCGTCCCCTTCTCCTCCTGCCCCCAATCCCTCCCAGCATCAGAGTCTTTTCCAATGAGTCACCTCTTCGCATGAGGTGGCCAAAGTACTGGAGTTTCAGCTTTAGCATCATTCCTTCCAAAGAAATCCCAGGGCTGATCTCCTTCAGAATGGACTGGTTGGATCTCCTTGCAGTCCAAGGGACTCTCAAGAGTCTTCTCCAACACCACAGTTCAAAAGCATCAATTCTTCAGTGCTCAGCTTTCTTCACAGTCCAACTCTCACATCCATACACGACCACAGGAAAAACCATAGCCTTGATTAGACAGACCTTAGTCGGCAAAGTAATGTCTCTGCTTTTGAATATGATATCTAGGTTGGTCATAACTTTTCTTCCAAGGAGTAAGCGTCTTCTAATTTCATGGCTGCAGTCACCATCTGCAGTGATTTTGGAGTCCAAAAGAATAAAATCTGACACTGTTTCCACTGTTTCCCCATCTATTTCCCATGAAGTGATGGGACCAGATGCCATGATCTTCGTTTTCTGAATGTTGAGCTTTAAGCCAAATTTCTCGCTTTCCTGTTTCATTTTCATCAAGAGACTTTTGAGTTCCTCTTCACTTTCTGCCATAAGGATGGTGTCATCTGCATATCTGAGATTACTGATATTTCTCCCGGCAATCTTGATTCCAGCTTGTGTTTCTTTCAGTCCAGCATTTCTCATAATGTACTCTGCATAGAAGTTAAATAAGCAGGGTGACAATATACAGCCTTGACGTACTCCTTTTCCTCTTTGGAACCAGTCTGTTGTTCCATGTCCAGTTCTAACTGTTGCTTCCTGACCTGTATACAGATTTCTCAAGAGGCAGGTCAGGTGGTCTGATATTCCCATCTCTCTCAGAATTTTCCTCAGTTTATTGTGATCCATACAGTCAAAGGCTTTAGCATCATTAATTATCTAGGAAATTCAAATCCACAATGAGATATCACTTTACACTTGTTAGGATGCCAGTTAACAAAATGCCAAGAGATAAGTGTTGGTAAGGATGTGGAGAAAAGGAAACACTTGTGCACTGTTAGTGGAATGTAAATTGGTACAGCTATGATGGAAAACAGCATGGAGGGATCTCAAAAAATTTAAAATTAAACCACCATATGATCCCACAGTTCTACTTCTTGGTGTATATCTGAGAAAACTAAATCAGTATCTCAATGAAACACCTGCTCTCCTTTGTCCACTGCTACATTATTCATGGTAGCCAACATATAGAAACATCTTAAGTGCCCATCAATAGATGATTGGATTGAGCAAGTGCAACACACACACAAAGACACACATACAATGGAATATTATTCAGCCATTCAAAAAGAAGATTCTGACTTTTGTGACAACATGAATGAACGTGGAGTGTATTATATTAACTGAAATAAGCCAGACAGAAATAGACATGTAGTTATGGTATTTGCTTGTAGATGAAATCTAAACCAACAATAAAAAATCAAACTACTAGAAAAAATAAATGTGTATACATTGTGAGATGGGGACAGGATGAATAAAGGAGAATATTCACATCTTTTTACACACTTTCCTTTTATTTTAACTTAGGAATGTTCTTGGGTATTATTGACACAATAAAATTATATTGTGGGAGAAATATTTTGAAAATATCAACACAAATCAAATAGCTAATATAAGCACTCTACAATGTCATACATTTGCACACCAGTACATTTTAAAGTTTCTACATAAAAATGAATGCCTTCTTTAATATTTATTTAATGCTTTTATTGCCAGCAAAATAAAATTTATTCATGAGTAAAAGGGATAGAACAGCATGCCTTGAAGAAACACTTGAAGTTAGAGTCTAAGGAGTCAAATTGAATTGCCCCAAAGAGATTCATGGTTTGCTTTCAGTGAAAATACAGTATTTTCTTCACATCATATATTACATTTTTAGTTCAATAATTCACCCTCACATAAACTACTTGTACTTATGGCTTTACTGTACTTTTACAGGGCAAAGGGCAGAAGACGAGGAAACTACACACGTCTTGAATTATGTGTGAATATAGGCTGATACATTTTTAAAAACTCAATTGACAACATGAGTCATATTTAGATCAATATAGTTTCAAGTGTAATGCTTAAAATCTAATTGTCTAAAGAAAATTGAGTGGATCTAAGGAAAATTGAAGTAGAAAAATAAAAATCTATTAAGTGACATGTAAAAGGAGCTGTTTTTCCTGACATTTATAAATCCATGTTTAGTAGAACAGTGTTACTAGGAAAGTGCACATATAAATATTAGACACAATTAAAGGAAAATAATTTTCTATAAAATAAAGTTAAAAATATCAGGGCTTTTTAATGAGTATGTAAGGATATGAGGTGTGACGTGCAAATGATCAAGTTAATTATCTTGAAGACTAATTTCAGACATAAATTTAATAATACCTTGAAAAAATGAATTCAAAATAAAGAATTAAATACCATTTCTACATATTTATAATTTTAGAGACATCTGAAACTAAGAAATGACTGACCTAGTAAAATGATCTTTTAAATATTTAGAGACAGAAAGAAACAAGTAAACAAAAGCCCTTAATTAGGTGACTTCCTTATAAAACATGGAGAAAGTTCTAGAATATCAAATATAAAAAGCACAAATACAGTGGTTAACAAAAAAGTAAATGAGGATAGGCATCAAGAGTGGGTCCTGATGGAGGAGGTGAAAGACCATCACTTTTAGGAATTCTTATAGAAATTTTTTATTAAGTACAGTTGAGAAATAAAATAGTGATATATTCTGCGGCATTTTGAGAAAGTTCCTAGGCTTTAGGGAAAATTATCAAGTCTATTTTTTCTATTCATTATTAGTCTCTGTATCTGTTGTGTTTTAAGGGTAACACATTCTGGATTAGATTTACATAATTATTTTGTTTTTCCAGATTGATGGTTTTTGGCTGAAATATTGCTTTGTCATAGTTCACGTTTTAAAATATGACAGTATTAATTCTTGTGAAGCCTAAAACAAAACATCATAATCAAATTTTGGAATTATTAAAAATTCCTGATTATCTGGCATTAACTGGGAATTTTTAGGTATTCCCTTATTTCTATTCAGATAGATCTGTCTTCTCTTGACTGGAGGGCAAAGTAGTATGTTAGCTCTCAGCTTATAAACAACATTCCTCTTGACAAGCAAAGTGATTCAGACCTCCCTAGAAATATGATTATAGGGCTCAATTGGCAGGAAATATGGAACTTGGGGAAAATTATTAGTGGGTTCCATGGGCTAAAAGAGCCAAACAGCAGCAGGCTACTCGCTCAGAAATCATTCCTTTCCTGCTGTTGTCTCCTCCTCACACTTATCTGCTCTCCAGTCAACCCAAACTGCTCTGTTCATGTCATTTCCCTCTGTTTGGCTTCTTAAACAAACAAACAAACAAAAAATCATTCTGGCTGCAAGAAAGACAATGAATGTACAAGGAGTGCAGGGCTTTGCCACACAAGCTCTGGACTAAGGAACATGTGACTTACAGAGTGCAGAACTGTCTTCTTGGCTTCTTAGGCAAATGCTATTGTTCATATTCCTTTCACAGGCAACAACACTTAAATATGGGTTTGGTTGGGCTACGACCAGAGTGAGGATGGAGGAATACCCTCCCTCTTGCGGATGTGCAAAGACATGATTTTGACGGCTATACGCCCCTCCCTTCTCTGAAAGCACGTGCAGATCTGTGTCAGTCAGCGTCTTACTGTGCACCCGTGAGAGAAGCCCACCTCGAAATAACTCTAGAAAATGAGATAAAGGAAACTTATTATAGAATAAAAGAAACACTAGAGTAATCAAGGCTTGAGAAAGCAAGGATTGCTGCAACTTCTTGAACTTGTAGGGATTTAAATCACTTCCAGATTCTCTGTGTCCTATTCTCCATGCTTCTTCTCTGTTGGTTTCATTCTCTCAAAACAGCTTTCACCTGAGGTTGAACTATGGCCACCTAATGCTCCGTCTAATAACTTTCTAGCTTGGCTTCTTGAGAAGAAAATCTCCTGTTCCATTAATTCTAACCTGGACAATTTCAGGCAAAGTCTCTGATTGACCTAACCCACACCAGCCACTTTGCTTGGGAGAAGAAAATATTAAAGT
The DNA here is from genome assembly GCA_006410635.1 of Cephalophus harveyi. Taxonomy (NCBI): domain Eukaryota; kingdom Metazoa; phylum Chordata; class Mammalia; order Artiodactyla; family Bovidae; genus Cephalophus; species Cephalophus harveyi. The sequence continues at coordinate 217,662 of SJYT01045685.1, forward strand.
TTTCATTCCCACCTGTGATGGTCAGGGTAGAAATCTGAAGAGCAGTTTAGACCCCATTAGAGGGGCGGAGAAGGCAGTGGCACCCCACCCCAGTACTCTTGCCTGGAAAATCCCATGGACGGAGGAGCCTGGTAGGCTGCAGTCCATGGGGTCGCTAAGAGTCGGACATGACTGAGCGACTTCACTTTCACTTTTCACTTTCATGCATTGGAGAAGGAAATGGCAGCCCACTCCAGTGTTCTTGCCTGGAGAATCCCAGGGACAGAGGAGCCTGGTAGGAGGCCGTCTATGGGGTCGCACAGATTCAGACACGACCGAAGCGACTTAGCAGCAGAGGGGCGAACAGACAAAATGAATACTCGTTTCAGTCTCACAGTAGCCATGCAGGAAAGGCACAGTGGGACTCGCATACCTTCATCTTTATTTTCTAGTGCTTACTAATTCTTACAGAATACTTTATAATTTTCAACATATTATTTTTAAATATAATGTCTCTTGAATTTGCAGATAACCTTGTTATTGTCCCCATTTTCCAAAGGGCTGAACTTTATTTTTTAATTAATTTTATTGGAGTATAGTTGCTTTACAGTTTTGTATTTGTTTCTACTGTATAGCGAAGTAATCAGTTGTACATATACATATTTACCCCTTTTTTTGGAATTTCCTTCCCATTTAGGTCGCCAGAGAGCATTGAGTGGAGTTTCCTAAGCAATAATGTAGGTTCTTGTTAGTTGTCTATTTTCCACATAGTATCAATAGTGTATACATGTCAATCCAATCTCCCAATTCATTCCACTCCTCCTTTTCCCCATTTTGTGTCCATAAATTTGTTCTTTGCATCTAAGTCTATAGATCTGCTTTGAGAAAAAGTCATGTGTCATTTTTCTAGATTCCATATACATGCATTAATATACAATTTTTGTTTCTTTTTGACTTCATTCTGTATGACATCTTTAGCTCCATCCACCTTCCTACAAATGACCCAATTGCATTCTTTTTTATGGCTGAGTAATATTCCAATGTATATGTTCCACATAGTCTTTAACCATTCCTCTGCTGTTGAACATTTAGGTTGCCTCCCTGTCCTGGCTATTGTAAATAGTGCTGAAATGAACTTTGGAGTGCATATGTCTTTTTAAATTATGTTTCTTTTTTTTTCTGGATATATGCCCAGTAGTCAAATGGTAAACTTTAGAAAGTACAGCTGTATCCCTTACCAAAATGAATGGAAGCAATATTTAAATCTCAATCTTGTAAGTTCTGACACTTAAAAGTGTCAGAAAAAGCTCTGCAGACGTTTTATTCAGATGATGTGATTGAAGGAATGCATACTGCTACAACAACTCCCTAGATGCTAGTGGGACATCTAAGGATTTTCATTGCTGGCGACACTTCATGGATACAAAACAACCAATAAAATACAGACTTTTTTTTTTTATTTACCAAATATCAAGCAAGATGGAGAAGAAGAAGAAAAGCAAGAGAAGAAGGGAAGAAACAAGCAAAAAAATAAAATAACCAGTTTAGATTTCCTTAACAACAGTAACATTGATAATTCAGTCTCTGGAAAGGTTGCATAAACTGTTTCACATAAATTATCACATTAAATGCCACAACAGCACAGAGAAGAAAAATCATGCTTCATCCTTATTTTGCAGATGAACTTTAGGGAGGTTAAGAAATGTTTGCACATAAACAGTAAATGTCGGGGTTGTATCTAAATGTCAGATCATCAACCTTTTGCCACAAGAGAATGTATCCCTGGTTGTTGATACTTCATTGTTCTTCTTCTGATTCTTTTTTTTTTTCCATTCATTTTTACATTAGAATCTCAAGTGTGTGAAAATCTAAATGAGAGCATGGCAGCATCTTCAGTGGGTAATAGGACCACTTAAAATGTTCTAAGTTTTTGTGTATGCATGTCTCTGTGGAGAAGGCTCTTAAACTTTCACCCAATCATCCAAAACTCTACAACATGTCCCTCACAAATAGCTTAGGAACTACAGTTTCCCTAGTTTGTAAGTTCAGTTCCATTAAATATACACTAACTGAGTGCTCACTATGCCCGCATTGAATGTTCAGGGTGCTGGGAGCCTTAGTCTGTGTCTTCAACCGTCACAATTCAACTGACAGTATCCTTCCCTTTGTTTCTTTTATAACTGATCATAGCTTGTTGATGCTCTTCATAACTATACAATTATATTCTGTCCCCAGACCAGTCTCATTTAGAAATTCTTCAAAATGCAGTTAAACTACCAGCATCTCAGTGATCAGTGTTTACATAAATAGGCCGACTCTTCAGTATCTGCTCCAGGGAACATTACGAGCTTTTCACAGATTTGTGGCCACCCAATAGCTCCTTCTGGCATGTTCACTTTAGGTTTATTGCCCATGAGAACCCACACATGTAGTGCAGGAGGACTTCGAGAGGGCAGTGAGAGCCAGGGTGGGCAGATCAGAGCAAGGAAAAGCGTAAAGGCAGCCACGCAATGCATTTGCTGATTGCTACAGAGTGGCAGCAGCAGGCATGGCTGGAAAGAGTTCAGAAGAAAGCCTCCAGCTGCGCCTTACCAGCTTAGGATGGAGGAGGGGCACAGGTGGCATGAAGGATGACAGAAGTCGTTGAGATGTATAAAGGAGCCCGTGCCTGGGTGGTGGTGGTGGGGTCTGGCAATGGAAGGGCACCGCTGTCACCGCAGCTTGAAGTCGGATTAAAGTGCAAATGCCAACTGAAGAATGTCTTCAAAAGAACAGCACAGTAATAGCAATATATCGAAGTTGTTTGGGCTATTCATTTCAAAATGCAGCCTATAGCACAATGAAAAATAGGGCAACCTGATAGAACAGACAGAGGGCCCTTTCAGACAGAAAATATCAATAGATAAGATCATACCTGTAAGTGGAAAAGGGCAGAGAGATTCTGAGCAGCAAGTATTTGAAAAGTACTGTACCAGCCCCTTCTTTTATCGTTCAATATTGCACCACCGCATTCAATACAAAATTCAGTACAGTATTAGATTTCAAAGTCTGGCCATATTGAAGTCACCTAAAAGGCAAGGAAGCAGTCTTTTATCACCCTCATTGTGAATGTGACAGACTTTCAAAGGAAAACTGCCTTCTGTTTCTGATAGTTCATTCCCATTTCACAAAGATGTGTCGAGATCAGCTCGTGTCTTTGCCCACCGCTTCCACCGACTAAATCTACTACTTTCTTGCTTTCACATGTAGGCCTGAGCGTGGACTCCCCCGGGGACTGGAAGTTGCTTTAGTAGGCAATGTATTAAGATGCTTTTCGGCTGAGGCAGATGGTTGGCTTCATATCAAAGATGTTTTGCTTCTGCTGCCCCTTGCCTGTCTCTTTACTCAATAGTTGGTTCTCATGGTCCTGAGATAGATAAGAAAGTCAGTATCACAGAGAGAGATGAGCAAGGTCAGGAAGACAAATTCTGAATCTGGCTTCTTTACAAATAACTGGATGAACTTGGCCAAGTTACATAGCCTTTCTGAGCTTCAGTCTCTTCTTTTGACAGTGATGTTAATTTATGCTTAATTACATTTTAGAGAGGAGTAGATGAGATGGTGCATTTGGATTACTTTGCAAGCTGCCTGTTTGACAATGGTTTCTGCTCCTTCTGCCACTCCTGGATTTTCTACTTTCCTCTGAGCTCCAGTGTCTGACAACATTCACAGTTCCTTGTTTGGCTCTTATCTTATATGTGCTCCCTTGGTCCTATTTGACTATCTGATGCTTTTGTTCAAATCTATAGTACTCGCTTATAGTCACACAGTAGACAACTCTCCTGCAGCTGTCTTGGCCCCTGCTTTAGGGTGTGTGGAGCTGCTCAGATCTGCTGCAGGCCCATAACTGATGGGTGGTCCAGCGGCTGCTGCACGGCCTGCATTTCCCACTGCCCTCATGCCCAGGCCATACCTCCCATCAGCTGCACCCAACAGTGTCTGGGTATGATAGCCTTATGTGGTGGGTGTGTCAACTTAAAAGGATATTTGGTCAAACATTATTCTAGGTGTTTCTCTGAAGGTATTTTTCAGACGAAAGCAACATTTAAAACAGTAGACTTTGAGTAAAGCAGATTACTCTCCAAAATGTAAGTGGGACCCATCCAATTTGCGTTATAAAAACTAAGCAAATACACAAGAAAAAAAAAAAAAAATTCAAACCCAAAACTGACCATTTTGGAGGAAGAGGGATTTCTGCCAGCAGATGGGCTTTGGCTGAATTTCTGCCAGCCTTCCCCCACGGTCACATGAGCCAATCCCTTAAAATCTCTCCCTCTCTTTCTGTCTGTCTCTCTCTCCACATGTGTGTGCTAAGTGGCTTCAGTCATGTCTGCCTCTTCATGAGCCTGATGGATTGTAATCCATAGGTCCGTGGGTTACCCTATGGACTGTAGCCCATCAGGCTCCTCTGTCCATGGTATTCTCCAGGCAAGAATACTGGAGTGGGTTGTCGTTTCCTTCTACAGGGGATATTCCTGACCCAGAGATCGAACCTGGGCCTCCTGCATTGCATATGTATGTGTGTATATATATTTGGTTTTGTTGTTTAGTTGCTGAGTTGTATCCAACTCTTTTGCAACCCCGTGGACTGTATCCCTTCAGATTCTTCTGTTCTTGGGATTTCCCAGGCAAGAATATTGGAGCGGGTTGCTATTTCCTTCTCCAGAGGATCTTCCCAAGCCTGGAACTGAACCCATGTCTCCTGCATTGGCAGGCAGATTCTTTATCACTGAGCATGTATACATATTTTATGGCATATATCCTATTGGTTCTGTACTATGTTTTTCTCAGGTAGATAACTTCCAAGAAAGGCACTAAAGCTCAGCTCTTTGAGCTCTTTTGTATTCTCACGAGTTGCCTGGGACAAAGAAGGGAAATAATTTACAAATAGCATTTCTTCTGCCAAACAATTTTGACTAGTCCCTATGGTAACTGTTTTTTAGGTATTGGTGAAAGTGAAGCCATTCCGTCGTGTCCGACTCTTTGTGACACCATGGACTGTAGCCTACCAGGCTCCTCCCTCCATGGGATTCTCCAGGCAAGAGTACTGGAGTGGGTTGCCATTTCCTTCTCTAGGGGATCTTCCTGACCCAGGGATTGAACCCTGGTCTCCTGCATTGTAGACAGACGCTTTAAGCTCTGAGCCACCAGGGAAGAAGATGCAAGAAAATGCATAGCAAAGTGCCTGGTACCCAATAGATTGCTAATAATGATTAAAACTTCCCAAACTTCTTCCCTTCTTTTCTCCGATGTCTTCTCATCAATGTTCATTGCTGCTGGATAGCTGCCATAGTTAGAGTCAATATACATTTGGTAGGAGTGGTGAGGATGAATAGACTATGGGAATAAAATCTTTCATTCTTTTGATCGACCCTTCCACTCCCTCAAGTCATGCAAGCTCTGAGTACTACTGAGGGCCCTGCAGAAGAAAGCATATTATTAGGTGCCAAATAGGAGAAGGGGAAGGACAGAGGATGTTTAAGAAAAAAAGTCTTGCTTTCTAGTAATTCACAGCCTAATGAGAGAGACAGACATAAATTTATTCAAATATGAGAACGACTGAAAAGTCTCTTAGAATACGCATTCATATACTGTCTCTAATAAGATCTCGTGCAGAAAGTTTAATCTCAGCCCACCCTGTGAATGTGTAACACAGGTGATACATTGCTCAGTAGTTGGTATCTGGCTCAATGACATTCCATGCAGGGTGCTATTAATGTTAAATATGAATTACATAAGATTTCCCTCCTTCTCATTTAGCTTTTGTGTTATCTAACCTCACTTAGTATTATAAGAAATTGAAGAAAAGTACTCAACTAGACTTTTTGTTTCAACATTTTCCATTTCCTCTATTCCTCTCCTTGCCAAATGAAATAATCCTGGCTATTTCCATCATTTCTCATATATATCTCATCATTTCACTTGCATTTCTATAGACTTTTCCCAGAGACTTTTCTCAGTGAGCAGATACATTTATTGAGATATTCGTAATGACTGTTAGACCTTTCTTCTAAAAGGTTATAGTTAATTCCAAATCCACCCAAGTGCATCAGGTAGCTTAAGTTATTCCATGTAACATGAAGCGCCATTCTCTGGTCTTTACTCGATTTTGCCTGACATAAGATTGTTTTCCTACCTATATTTTGTTGGTTTCTTCTAGAGTTCCTCAAACTGTTCCCTACTCCTGACTAATATAACAGTTCACTGTTAGCCACATATTTTGAAACCTCATTACTTAGAAGGGTTTCCAGATTGATTGGTGTTAACATATGTAAAAATTCTGGTTCCGGTATCATTCCCTGGGGCACTTTCTTATTAACCTCCCTTCAGGCTAACTGCATCATTTATTCCCACCTTTCATTTTCACTGTTAACCTTTTTTTTTTTAACTGAATTTTTATAGGAAAAGATTTTAGCTCTCACATCTTGGGCCCTTCATGAGGCTGAAATGGATCCTAAATGTCTCTGGGTAGGTTCTTGATCAAAGCTCTTTTGAATGTCTAAATATTTAATACCCACTACTTCTCTAAACTTCACTATTTCGTTAACTCTTTCAAAAATTCCAAATACATTAGAGAGGCATGATATATCCAGGCTGAAGCTGCATACACTACCCACCTGGGTGTTTTATAACCCTCAGGAATGATTTTATCAGCTATTTTTTCTCGTCCTGAAGGTAACACTGATTCGTAAGTAATTCCCCAGGTAACTGTAAGCTCATTATTTAAAGATGGGCACTACTGCCTGTTTGTCCAGACAAATAGGTACCTAATGGAAATTCAGGGCAAATAACATAAAACCTATTTTCTCTCTGACATATCCAACCACTGTCCTAAAACAACTTGGGGNCCCAGGTAACTGCAAGCTCATTATTTAAAGATGGGCACTACTGCCTGTTTGTCCAGACAAATAGGTACCTAATGGAAATTCAGGGCAAATAACATAAAACCTATTTTCTCTCTGACATATCCAACCACTGTCCTAAAACAACTTGGGGCATGTCAGAGCAAAAAAGAAAGCCTTAGTTCAACTATTAAGTGAACACTGTGTACTCGGCCTGTCCTAAAAGGAATATTAAGCTAGATCTAGTTTAGAGAGAAGAAAAATTCCCTGACAAGCTTCTTTAACCCTGAAATGAATTTGGGGCGAGGCTGTGAATTCTCCTTTCTTCTGTGTGTGTGTGTGTACTCAGTCATGTCTGACTTTGCGACCCCATGGTCTGTAGCCCACCAGGTTCCTCTGTCCGTGGAATTTTCCAGGCAAGAATACTGGAGTGGGTTGCCATTTCCTCCTACAGAGGATCTTCTTGACCTAGGGGTTGAACCCATGTCTCCTGAATCTCCTGCACTGGGAGAGGGGATTCTTTACCACTGCACCACCTGGGAAGCTTCTCTTTTCTCCAGAAATTTCTGATAATAGTTTAAAAGTCTTCCTTCCTTAGACGTGATTTCCTTGCAGTCCTTCTGAAGAGGGAAGTGATACAATCACCTCAGGAAGCCACCTTTCAGTACTATTTCATGGTTTTATTTTTGAACTCAGTATATCTTAGGGTGGGAAAAGAGATAATAAATGTGCAGAATATTTCACAGAGCGAACTGAATGATAGCTGCTGTCAGAGATTACAAGCAAGTTAAAAAATGTATTTAAATTAAAACTGAAGTACCCATAAGGTGACCCAACTGAATTTGCCAAAAGAATGAGAGAACTGACAAATTAGTCAACAAAGGTAATCACCTCAATGTACACTAAGTGTGCCAGGTGTGGTGTTGCAAAAGGACCCTCCACCCAGACAAGAGGGGCTCAAATGGATGACAATCAAAGGCAGAGAGAAACACCCGAGGGGACTGGACACAGAGAAGGAAGAAGACAGGACAAGTGGCAAACGATTGCTCTTTTTCTTCCCCCTTTTTTGACTTCTAGTGATTCAGGTTTATAACAAGGTTGCAATATGTGCATGATAATTGAAAACCGATGTGTAAGCAGTGATTGTATTGGCACACTGCTTTCAGGTGGGGTTGACAGACACTAGAATCACAGGAGGAACCGAAGTTAAAGGGTGATCTTTTTAGGACATAAATCTGGTTATGCCACTTACTTGATGAAAACAGTTTAATGGCTTCTTGTTGATCTGTGGAAGAATAAAATATTATTAGGATGATCATATAATTTATCCAGGCCTAGCTACAAAATCTGTTAAGTCCTTGTTGAAAAAGCAGGGGTGGCGGGACACATAATGTATACTGAAATGTAAGACTTTGTCTCTCGTCTATGTTCTTTTTCTCTACTTGCCATGGTGCATTATGCATGTGTGTGTGCTAAGTCCCTTCAGTCATGTCCGACTCTGTGCAACCCTATGAACTGTAGCCCTCCAGGTTCCTCAGTCCATGGGATTTTCCAGGAAAGCATACTGGAGTGGGCTTTCATGCCTTTCTCCAGCAGATTTTTCTGACCCAAGGATCAAACCCTGGTCTCTTATATCTCCTGCTGAGAAGCCTAGTGTATTATATTTGCTATTTGATATGACTTTTCTTCAGGAAAGGAGATATTCCCTTTCTTAGGCATCTCTCCTCATAGGCCTGATGCTCCAACACTGCAGATGGGAAATCCCTACAGGATTGTAATCTCTGTACTCCTACGTGGATCAGCATCGAACAAGAGGTTCAGGAATCATTCTGTGCCATATCCTTTCACAGAACATCACAGAGCGCTCAGCTGACCCCAACCATACCTGGACCTCAGACAGAGGGTGGCTGCAGTTAATGCACAGGGGTTGACTGAGCATCTTCAGATGCCAATGAGCACATGAAAAGACATTCAACATCACTAAAGATCAAGGAAATGGAAATCAAAACCACAATGAGATATCACCCCACACTTATCAGAATGGCTATCATCAAAAAGAACACAAGTAATAAATGTTGCTGAGAATGTGGACAAAAGAGAACCCTTGTACATTGTTGGTGGGAATGTAAACTGGTGCAACCACTGCAGAAAGCATTGTGGAGTTTCCTCAAAAAACTAGAAATAGAATGACCACATGACCTAGCGGTTCTACTCCTGGGTATATATATATGAGAAAAAGAGAAACACTAATTCAGAAAAAATATCTGCACTCTAATGTTCACAGCAGCATTGTTTATAATTGGCAAGATACAGAAGAAACCTATGTCTATCAACAGATGAATGTGTAAAGTAGATATGATATATATTATACATATTTCATGCATAATATATATAGGTATATTTATATATAATATATACAATAAAATATATATTATTTAATATGTGTATTTTTTTTTGTGTGTGTATATATATATATATGGTCTTTCTTAGTGACTCAATGGTAAAGAATCTGCCTGCAATGTAGGAGACTTGCAGGAGATGCAGATTTGGTTCCTGGGTCAGGAATATCCCCTGGAGAAGAAAATAGCAACCCACTCCAGTATTCTTGCCTGGGAAATCCAATGGACAGAGAAGAATAGTCTGCTGCAATCCATGAGTTTGCAAAAGAGTCGGACATGACTGAACGACTAAACAACAACATATTATATTTTATACACTTTATATATGTATATATAATGGACTACCACTCAGCCATTATAAAAGAACAAAATCTTTTCATGTTGGAGGACTTGGAGAATATTATGCTAAGAAGTCAGACAAAGAACAAATACTGTATGATATCACTCACATGTGGAATCCAGAAGATACAGCAAACTAATGAATATAACACAAAAGCAAATAGACTCCCTGGTATAGATTTAGTGAGGAGAGCAAGGCAATAAAGGGGTCTGGGAATGGGAGGTACAAACTATTGGGTATAACATAGGCAAGGATGTGTTGTACAACATGAGGAATATAGCCAAAATTGTATAATAATTATAAACGGAATATAACATTAAAATTGCATAAAAACTAAAAAGAAAAAATAGTGTCAATTTGGGAGCCAGGTGGGACCCAAGACACCAGGAGGTGGAGAAACAGGGAGTCAAGATATACCAGGGAAGGTGAGGGTAAGGTATGAGGTAAGGACATGTAGGACCTGAGCCTCCAAATCTTTCTGTCCCGCACATTTGTTACATCAACTTCACTTCCAAAACACTGATTTAAAGGTAATATCATTAGAATTTCAAGACAGTGACTGCAAATCATTAAACTCCAAGCATGCAGCCCATCTGAGAGTTGAACCTTCTGTGACTGTACTGGTCACATGCCCATGAAACTGGCCCTGCCTGACTTTATCATTTCAAACTTTGACACATTTGAAATATGGAAAGGAAAACTAACCAGACAGGATAAAAGGATAATAGGAGGAAATAGGTACTGTCCCAGGTAAATCAGGAAATTCTAACTTCTCCAGAGAATTCCATTGTATGATTTTATTTATCTACACATTCTTTGACTTAATAACATTCAAACTGATCACACATTTCATTACTGCAGATACTGGTGATTCTAGGCATGTGTTTGTAATTTTTCTAACAGGATGATTTTCAAATTGAGGGACATGATCAATTTAATGTTTTGAAATCAAATGAATGACTTGTGACCAAAGTGGGATGGATTAGATTGAAGTAAAGTGGAGACTAAAATGGATGGGCTAGGATAGAATGGGATACTTTAGAAAAGAAATAGAATAGAATAGTTCAGTTTAGTTCAGTCACTCAGTCGTGTCCGACTCTTTGCAACTCCATGAATCGCAGCACGCCAGGCCTCCCTGTCCATCACCAACTCCCGGAGTTCACTCAGGCTCACATCCATCGAGTCAGTGATGCCATCCAGCCATCTCATCCTCTGTCATCCCCTTCTCCTCCTGCCCCCAATCCCTCCCAGCATCAGAGTCTTTTTCAATGAGTCAACTCTTCACATGAGGTGGCCAAAGTACTGGAGTTTCAGCTTTAGCATCATTCCTTCCAAAGAAATCCCAGGGCTGATCTCCTTCAGAATGGACTGGTTGGATCTCCTTGCAGTCCAAGGGACTCTCAAGAGTCTTCTCCAACACCACAGTTCAAAAGCATCAATTCTTTGGCGCTCAGCCTTCCTCCCAGTCCAGCTCTCACATCCATACATGACCACAGGAAAAGCCATAGCCTTGACTAAACGGATATCAAATAGCATGTAAAAGGATATATATTAAATTATAAAATTATTTCAGTAATATGCATTAGTATGCATGTGTATGTTCTGATTTGCAATGTGAGTATACATATTTTCTAGATATATATCTGTATATTTTCATATATATATGTATACTTTTCTAGAGTGTTCAAGTCAAAGTCACTAGATCATTGCATATATTCAACTCTTGCAAATATTAACAATTTCTTTCAAAGTGGCCACTCCAATATTTTCTTTTCACAGTATATAAATTTTCCAGTTCTTTTTCTGCTTGCCAGCAACTTGGACAATCAGATAATTTTTGCCAACCTGATGAACAGTGAACTTCACTTTATTTAAATTTGTATCTTTCTGATGAATTAACAACTTTTTACATGTCTATTGACCACAAGCATTGTTTCCAAATAAAATCCTTTGCTAATTTTCCCTTGAATTTTTTACAATTATTTTCAAATTCATAAGTTTAATAGAATATATTTATGTATGATCATATCCATACATTTTTTCAAATAAGCATTTATAAAAATTGTCCATGTTTGTAAATGGTCTTTTCAAAAAAATACGTTATATAATATATGGGTATGTGGATACATGCCTATCCATCAATCATGCTGATCATTTACTCTGTTCAAATTTCTATTCTTTTAATTAATTTATTTTTTATTGAAGGATAATTGCTTTACAGAATTTTGTTGTTTTCTGTCAAACCTCAACATGAGTCAGCCATAGGC
>SJYT01045685.1:231763-254859 GCA_006410635.1 Cephalophus harveyi
ATGAGATGGCTGGAGATGGCATCACAGACTCAGTGGACATGAGTCTGAGTGAACTCCGGGAGTTGGTGATGGGCAGGGAGGCCTGGCGTGCTGTGATTCATGGGGTCACAAAGGGTCAGACACGACTAAGCGACTGAACTGAACTGACCCATGTATTTTGCCACTTTGTTATTCAGAAGGCTTGCCAGATTGATTGATGTTAACATATATAAGAATTCTGTTTAAGTACATTTTCTGCGATTGAACCTGTGCTCCCTGGAGTGGAAGCATGGAGCTCTAACCACTAGACAGTCAGGGAATTCCCAAGAAATTTTACTTTAAAATTTTATGAAGACATATGTGGCCATGAAAACAGATTACCAAGGCCCCTCCCATAAACTGTTAAAATGCATATGCAACTAAGGAGCTTTTAAACAGAAGCTTCATGTAAAAGTTGCTTCTGACTTTCCCCCATGGTGGTTTATTTATGACATATTTTTTTATTTTTAACTGGAATTCATTTTCAGTAGAGTTTTGATTTTTTAAAAAATGAAGTGTTTGTGCACTCCCCTGTTACTCCTTATACTCTTAGCACGTGTATACATTTTCAGTCTCATCTGACTGTTTGCCACTCCATGGACTGTAGCCCACTGGGTTCCTCTTTTCATGGGAATTTTCAGACAAGAATACTGGAATGGTTTGCCATTTCCCCCTCCAGGAGATCTTCCTGACCCGGGGATTGAACCCACATTTCTTGTGTCTCTTACAGGCAGATTCCTTACCAACTGCACCACCTGGGCTAGTTTGTTAATATTTTCTTACATAGACAGCATATCGGAGTATTCCGCTGAAAGCCTCAAGGTTGTCCACTGAAGTCCTCTGAATAAGTTCTTGTTTTCCTTTCCTGCTTAACATTTCCACATTGTTTAGGTTGTGTTCATTTCTATCTCACATGTTGACCAGGAGCAGGGCTTTAGTTCTTTTTTTTTCCACATGGAGCCTGGCTCTCATGGAAAGTTGTATAGATACTTCTATGGATCAGTGAGTGGGTGTATACATAATAGGAAGATAAGAGAATGTTGAGCACCTGGGCCTTCTGCTGGGAGTGTGGTCCTGATCATACCAGCCCTTGGGTATGTCGTTTATCTCTACTTGAACTTTAGAACCTTAGCTTTTACCCAGATGATCAGCATCTGGTCTGAAGCCTTGATGGATCTCTACAGTGTGAGTCTTAACCCTCTAGCTTTCCTTTTTCTCTTTCTTCTTTATGGAAATTTCTTTTGCTTCTTTTTGAAATTGTTAATATAGTTAAAGTCAACTTCTAGTAAATGTCACGCATTTTTGTCTTTTTTGTGTGTAAGGGTGTCTGTTGGGATCAGTTTGTCCCACCATATTTCTGGAGGCAAGGCCTTTTTTCTTTACCATTGCACCATCTTACATCTTCTAACTCACTAGGCTACAGCCACATGCATATGTGCATGCTCAGCCACTCAGTTTTGTCACACTGACCTTCAATTTCTTTAATTCACCCTACTCCCTCCTGGCTCCCAATCCTGACCATTTTCCTCACAGGAAATACTTCATTAACTTCTAATTGTCCTATTAATCTGAGTTCAAGTGTCACCTCCTCAGGGAAGCTACTGGCCCACACCAGGGCTCTTAGTAACACATTTCTATTTTACCATGCACTTTTTCTGCCATGGCACTTGTCATCATTTACAGTGATATATTTCAGTGACTAGTATGTCATTCCCACTAAAACATGCACTATGGTGTAGGGGGTTGATCTCTCCTTTAGTGGGGGGCTGGGGAAATAGGAACGGTGACCAGGACTCATGACAGAACAAAAACACTCAACTGGCTATGCTAAGAGTTCTGCCAGTTCAGACTCTACAGCTTCAATCAGAATACACAAGCTACCCTACTCATTTTTGTTTGTTTGTTTGGTTTTTGTTTTTTAGGAATCTACTATAGTTTTGCTTGTACCTGTATAACTGTGCTAAGATAGCCAACTTTTTTCACCACCAAATAACTCTCAGGGGAAGTGATAATAGAAAACATTTTTCAAGTTGACTATATGCTTTATATGCATTATCTTCTTTAATTTTCATAAACAATCTTAAAGAGTAGGGAATACTTAAATTCTGTTTCTTGTTGCTAAGAGCATTGGCTAATACAACCTGTAAAAGGTGAAATTCTGGATGGTGGAATTGCTATATTTCACATATACTGACATTGTTATTCATATCACCAGTCTGATGAGTTTGCTAGAAGGAAAAGGAATATGTAGCATCCTCTGCTGGAAGCCAGGGATATTGGAGATATCTCCTTGAGTTACAAGACGAGGCATAACATATTCTTTTTTTAAGAGGAATGATGCATTTGAATTTTATTTATTTAATTTCTGATTTATTTATTTTGGGCTGCACTGGGCCTTTGTTGCTATGCACAGGTTTTCTCTAGTTATGGTATGCAGGGGATGTTCTTGCTGTGCATAGGCTTTCTCTAGTTACGATGAATGGGGTTTACTCTTCTTTGCTGTGCATGGACTTCTCATTGCAGTGTCTTCTTTTGTTATGAAGCACAGGTTTTAAGTGTGTGGGCTTCAGTCCTTGCAGCTCATGGGCTCCAGTGTTCGGGCTCAGTAGTTGTGGCATGTGGACTTAGTCACTCCAAGGCATGTGGAATCTTCCCGCACCAGGGATCAAACCTGTGTCCCAAGCATAAGCCAGCGGACTCTTAGCCACTGTACTGCCAGAGAAGTCCCACGTTTTCTTTAAAAAGAAAGTTTTACATTTATTTGTTTTAAAACGTGTGTCAGCTTTTGAGGGCAACTGGATTTAGATGGCTTGGATAGTTATATACTGTGAGCCCAATAGTTTTAGATTTCACAAACTAGTAAAATTGCAAGCAACACGCTAAAATGAACATCTATTATCAGTACTACTTCATTTTTTAAAAAATCTCATTTTAAACACCAAAAAAAAGGAAGGAAAAGCACAATTTCAGAATAAAACAGTAATTTGAATGTATTTTTCTTCCAAAAGAATTGACTTCATTTTCTTTATTTTTCTTATTTTACCCCAGTCTGGTGAAAACTTCATCAAGAACTAATATTTAGGAACCAGACACATTGAAAAGGAAGTTGAACCCCCTGTGGCTCAGACAGAGGATCTTAAAGGTTAAATGAGCCATTCCTATTGGAGCCATTCCTATTGAAGATCAATCAGAAAAGATGAATCATTTCTGGGTTTATAATGGGATTTGATTTGCACAGAGCTTTTCAGGAATGCACTATGCAAAGAGAGGTGCAGCTGCATCTTTTTCATGTGTTTCCCTGTGGGCACTGGAGGAGCACAGATGTGTAGATCCCTGAGTCAGTAGTAGCAACAGTGGGCCCTCCTTACTTCCTTCTCAGGAAAACTGGCTATGAGTGCCATGTTATCACCTTCTCCTTACAAACCTCTGAATTCTCGATGTACAACGTTGAGTGCCACCCAGCGCTTTTTAATGTTTTCTTCACAGCTGGCTATTTTCAGCTTCATTCTTCACGTTTGTTTTAGCTCTCAGACATGTCAACATATTCCCTTCAGCACTACATATCATGATAAAAATACTGAGAATTAAAATCCCCATGCCAAATCAAAATGCCACACTTGGAAATAAATGTGTCTTGACTGGTTAACATATTTCCAGCTAGATTCTAAAATCATTATCTTCACATCCCAATTTCCTCATTTGGTTTCAGAGTGCTTTGTTCTCTGACCTTGTTGTGAATGAAATGACTGTTTCACATATGTTCCCTTCTTCTTTGAGAGGAGAGGGATTGCTACACTGTGAGCATCACAGTATACAGGCAGCGAGGGGAGGAGGGGCAGCACCTTCTCTGGGGCACAACCCTTCCCCAATATGTCAGGGAGTGACATTTATTTTTACAGGTCTGGAGAGTAGCTTTTCCCTCATAACATTGTATGGTTTCAGTGCATCTGAATAACACAGATCTCAGAGGAAGAAAATGTGATGTACAATGTTATCAATGCCATTCATTCTCGGTAGAGTGGGTACTGCTACAGGGCCCACCAAAAGGCCAGTCCACAGGGACAAGAACAACTTGTGCACATTGTCCTCCTAGCCTCAGAATTCTCTAAGAGATAATGAGAGTGGAAAACGCCTAGTTCTGTGGGATCAAAACAACAAGTGGTGCAGTCTTTTGGTGAGAAAAACACATTTTTCATCCAGAAATTTTGTGATATTTTGGGGGGTTTACTCTCTTTTGTTTTCCTAAGAATACATCTTCATCTGCTCTTTGAAAATAATCTAAGATAAGAAAAAATGTATTTTCATTAAAAAAGCAACTCTCCTCTTCTTGTCTACTTCTATATACTGCACTGTTATATTTCCTGGTGGTTCAGAGGGAAAGAATCCTCCTGCAACGCAGGAGACGCAAGAGACACGAGTTCGATCCCTGGGTAGGGAAGATCTCCTGAAGAAGGGAATGGTAACCCACTCCAGTATTCTTGCCTGTAAAATCTCACGGACAGAGGAGCCTGGAGGGTTACTGTCTATGGATTACAAGTTGGACAGATCTTAGTAACTAAACTACCACCACCACTGTTGTTACTAGGGAAGAGATTTGTGTCATGAATGAAATAGTCTCATAACCATCTCCTGGGACGATAACTGCATGGTTAAAAATTTTATTACCCCTCCATATGTGTCTATATGTGTGTGTGTGGGGGGGTGCGGACACACAATATATTGTTTGTATTATAAAAATAAACATAGATTAACACCAAAATCTCTGTATGTATAATGTATGTATATGTGTAATACATAGACATATTTATTTAGTATATGTGTATATATACCTATACACTATATAATCTTTTAATATGTTTATAAGCTTGAAAATTTTCATAAAATAAGCAATGACCTTTGCCTTCAGATCCAAGTCAAATTTTGCTAACAGCCATCTGGCCACTTATTTACTCCCTGCCTCAGAGTATATACTTTTTTGAGTTATTTTCTTACAGTTTATGTTTATGGATCTAGTTTCCTATAGGCCTTTGGAGAAAAAATGTTAAATGAAAAATTATTTATCTTTTTCTAATTGCAATACATCACATTCACCTTTATACAGATGTTTTACATGCAACGTTATACTAATATTTATATATAAAATGAGACTAACATAAATTTTGGAGAAGGAAATGGCAACCCACTCCAGTGTTCTTGCCTGGAGAATCCCAGGGATGGGGAAGCCTGGTAGGCTGCCGTCTATGGGGTCACACAGATTCGGACACGACTGAACGACTTAGCAGCAACATAAATTTGGGGGAAAAAGTAGTTACTTATGAAAATGCTGAGATTCTGCAGGATTATAATCGTGTTTGTATATTCAAAATAAACATGAAAACCTATTTCATATTAGGCCCATATATTTGAGGGTGAAGTAAGCATGAAGGTCCAACTAAAGTTATATTAGTGATGATTCTCCCAGATGGTCCACTGGAGAACTGATTTGGAAGGTAATACTTCAGATTATCTCTAATAACCAAATGTCAAGAGCAGGAGATCGCTATGGCTTTCCAGGTGGCACAGTGGTAAAGAATCCATCTGCCAGTAGGAAGCACAAGAGATGCAGGTTCAATCCCTGGTAGGAACTAGTAACCCATTCCAGTATTCTTGCCTGGAAAGTTACATGGACAGAGGAGCCTAGTGGGCTGCAGACCATGGTGTCACAAATAGTTGGACACAACAGATCACACCAAAGAACTACTACAAGAAGGCGGTCCCTAACTTTGGACTTTTTAATTAAGGTATTCATGCTCTGATCTATGTTTATAGAAACATAAAAAAAAAATTCCTAGTCTATTTGCAGGAGATGGAAAAATCAAGATACATTTATAATTCAGAATGCATAATTCAGTCTCTCAGTCATGTCTGACTCTTTGTGACTCCATGGACTGTAGCCTGCCAGGCTTCTCTGCCCATGGAATTTCCCAGGCAAGAATAGTGGAGTGGGTTGCCATTTTCTCCTCCAGGAGATCTTCTCAACCCAGTGATTGAACCCGTGTCTCCTGTGGCTCCTGCATTGGCAGGCAGATTCTTAACCACTGAGTCACGTGGGAAGCACATAATTCAGAGGAGTCCTGGAAAACTTTTCTAACTAAAGGGCACCGAATTCCCTGGTGAGTGTAGGGAAGGATGATCCCATCTCAGTCTATAAAGAGAGTAGTAAGTAACTAGGAGCAAACGAGACTGCCAGCATTCACTACAGCTCTTCAGGGGCAACTACCTTTCGTGGTAGATATTAATACTCTCATTTTCCAATGAGAAAATTGAAATCTGGAAAAGACATATTTATTGTAAAGTAGAGGCAAAATTTGAGTCCAGTTAGAGTCACCCTAAAATTCATACTACCTCTTCTTTTTATTGATTTTCAATATGCCAGACGCTCCACTTAAAAAGGCAAGTTAATGCCATAATTAGTTTACTGAACTATTCATCTATGTGTGATTTTGAATATGCTGTATGGTGCTATTACTGAATGGCTATTACAGATCCATAGATATGCTAGGCATGTTGCAAAAGAAATAATAAAGAAACAAATTTACAAGGTGCACGCTGTACTTTGATGATGCCAATTTGTTTTCTTTCCCAAATGCTGCTAATGTCACTGTCACCTCTACTGCCAGAGGCATTTCTGTATAACCTGTCTGCTGCCATGCTCATTCAGAAAAGGAAACATATCAGTACAGCAGCGTAGAAGTTTCGCCCCCCTCCCTTCCCACAGTGAGCTCCATTTCAAAAAGCTGTTTGTTTTGTCCCAGTTGTAATTGAATGAGTCTTTGTCATCCATCAATGTATACATTTCACAATCTGAAGTTGATACCTCATATTCATCTTGGGCATAGTAATGGCACCAAATGACACACATAATAACTCTGCTTAAAGTTGAGTTGGTTCACTTAAGGAGGGGGCAGCACATGTAGAAATCATTTGCCTAGTCTTTGTCTCACAAGAACTTCCACAAATGTAAGGCTCTTATCTTCCAGCTCTGACGCAAACCCAGTGAAGGAAATAAACAACCTACTTTGGAAACATACAGCTCTGGGAGATAAACTGAGAGAATAGAGCTCTACAATGCAAAAGGGAAGAGGTGCTGGCCCCACAGAATTCCTTGATCCCTGACTCATAAGCTCTAGATATTTGAACCTAACTCACAACTAAATTCAAGATTAATTCTATTAATATGTGACTTTATAAAATTGGGGGAAAATGAAGAGAAGGAAGGAAATGGTATGTGTGGATGGCCCCATGTATGCCGTGCTGTGTACTGGGCATACTGCATATATTGTCTTATTGAGTCCTCAAAACTCTGTTAGGAAAGTACTAATTGACTTGTTTTTATTATTCAGAACTTAAAAAATTGGCCAAGGTCACAAGTCATGGCAAATCCATGATTCCAATTGAGGTGTCATTCAACCTGCTTTTTGCTGTATATGGTAGGCAGGTAATATGCAATGGAGAAGGCAAAGCATGTGCTCAAGAAATACCCCCATCACATCCATCCTATTCTCCAAAAGTAAAATTTTCCTGCCACTTGATCATTTCAACCTTTACCAACCTGACCCAACTTGTGGCTTCTGTTTCTAGGTTTCTTTAATTCTGAAAATTCACTCACTAACCACTGAACTGGAAAATTAATTATGATCAAATGTTTTCCAGGTGCTCAATGGAGGCGAGAACCTCCAACTACTGCTGTTAGCATGTTAACAAGTACAACAGGGATGCCCAGCCCTTATTTTTGATTGGGCTTCTGTCTCATGCCGGCTGTCCTACCACAGTGATGAGCTAGATGATGGGGAAATTGACAAGGCACTTTCTCTTGCCCCCTGGCAACTGAGGTCAAAGCAGGCCCTTTTCTAAGCCTGCCCACACGATGGTGTTCTTTTACTTATTCAGGACCAAAGTTCACCATTCAAGAAGTTCATAGCCCTAACCCTCAGGTATAATCACTATAATAGAAAATCAGCAAAAATGAAGGGAACCTAAGGAGTAATGTGCATTCCAGGATCTGTTAAAAATGGGAAGAAAAAAAAAAACAACTTTCTGTTTCTGAAAATGATTCTTAGGAAAAGTCACCAGCAAAAACAAAATCTGTGGTTTTTACTATAGTTACTATTAGCATTGGAGGAAGTCCTAATTTCAACTGATTCCAGTCTTCTTTTCTCTCTCTTTCAGCCTTAAGGTTTCTAAGCAAAGAAGTGCAATTACAAAAGCACTTTTTAAAATGCTAGTTTTGGCGCAGGGCTATGTGGGCTGTCCCCTCCAGCCTACAGGCCTGCCAAGATGATACACACTTACTTTCACTGCTGTAGTCTGAGTCTCCTCTGTTCTCTTGTCTGTCTGAAACTTAAGATCCCTTTCTCACTGACTACTTATTTTAAAAAGTGGCTGTCTCCCTGTGAATGTTAACAAGATTTTTTCTTCACTTTAAATTCTGTCTTACTACCTCCCTGCCCTCAAAACAATTCTGGACTACACACTACTCTTACAAGTTTTACCTACAGAGCTGTGGGTCTGAATCGTAGGGCCCCAGAATTCCAAAAACACTAAGACTATCAGGAAACCTTATAACCCTGAAAGTTGCTGGGATAAATGTTGGCATTACTATTGTTCCACTGTAGTTCAGTAAAAAATTAGTCTACGTGTATGACTTTATCCTTTTCAGAAAGTTCTGGTGGAGGGGAAGAAGTGGTGGAAATCTACTATCCCAGATCATTGTAGAAATGGAGTGAACTAATGTGCAGTTCAAACATCAGTGCTTAGCTTTTCATGGTAAGCATTCTCAATAGGCAATATTAGTTTAATCTATGCTTTATTTATTTTTTTTCTGCACCATATTTTTTTTTCTCAAAGGCATGTGTTTAAAAAAAAAATAAGAATGATACCCAAGAATCTATTTGGTTATGACTCCTTTCTTAAAATTTCCCCAAAGCTTGAGAAAAGTATCTTGGGGAAATTACTATGTGTCTGGAACTTTGCCAATGATAAGGGCCCAGAAATGAAAAGACGTGGCCCACAGCTATATGAGAAAGATAGACTGGAAAAGATATCATGATATTTTGTACTGACACCATCTTAGCACATTTCACAATATAACTATTGTTATACAAAGTATTGAGAGATCAGAAAAAGCTTCACAGAATGTATCTTATATGATAAAATATGATATATGTGAATTGGGGCTAAGTCCAAGAAGATACTATATTTGATAATCACAAGGAGGATTCTGAAGTGGATTCTCTGGAGAGAAAAAAACACAAAAAGGTTATTGGAAACAATCAAAATACAAGGCAACTGCCTTCTACCCTAAGGAATAGTTGGTGTTTAGAAACATGTAGTTACAGGGTGAGATAGCAGTTTAAATAGCATTGCTTGCATAAATTGGGCTTCCTTGAAGTCAGGGGAGAGAGAGGTATTGATATCTGCCTGAGCAGAGTGGTAATGTTTTCAGCTTGGCTCCAGATGTGTACTGGCTTGAACAAGCTTAGAGAAAATGTTGAATCTCAGGGGGTTTAGAATGGAGGGTGTGAAAGCAATGTTAAAGTGGTCGATTATAGTATCTGGTTTGAGAACGGAAACAAGAGTGGTCAGACGGGGATTACTGGTGTGGACAAAGTAGTAATTTGGGTGCTGCTAATGGTTACAGCAGAGTGTGAGGTTATAGGAGAGTAAAAAGGAAAGTAAAGAGGGCAGGAAAGATAACAGATTATTATGTGCATCACACTACAGAGATTCCTCTGCTATGATTCCAAGACAGTAGTTAGAGCATGTTAATTCAAAGATCTTGAAATTAGAGAAATCCAAGCGAGAACACTGTTTCAGTACTTCATCTGTGGCCTCCGCCTGTAATCTCAGTGTCAGGAGTTACTCACTAGCAGTAATCACTCTTCCCCTTGAGTCTCAGTTTGATCTAAAGATCCTTCTCAGTCCAGCTATGCAGTCAGCCATTAACTGTTTGTTGATATTGATACGAGAGAGAAAAAAAATCCCATTGCTCTCCCCGCTTAAGTACCAATTCATTGAAGTTGGAATGTGAGATGAACCCCCTTTGCTGTCTCTGACTTCAGCTGCTGCCTCTGCAGGAAGGACCTATTTATTTTCATTTCCTATTGCATTTTCTTTTGCAATCATTTTTTGTGACAAAAGAATATACTCCTAACCTGTTTTTTTTTAACTGGTGCCAAAGTTTTCACCTCTGAAACTGACCATTATTATAATATGGGGTCCTTTTAGGGTCTCATTTTAGGCAGAGTTGCCCAAGGAGTTTATGCAACTTGCTTCTGAAAGTGGATAGCAAGCTTCAGAAAGAAGTCCTATTTATTTTATATTCTCCTCAGTGACTAGCCTCATTCAGAGTACACAGCAGGTACAAAATAAATACTCATTGACTTAGTTGAATTCCAAACCTTTCATATGAGCCATTACAATTTAGCTAAAGAATGTATAGGCTTTAGAAGAGCTAATTAGAGCAAATAATTCTACTGACCCTGTGCTGGTTCTGAGGTACTTAGTGATAATAATACTGTTTCTGCAAGATGGATATTTTACTGTTTAGCCTGTCTGGTTTGAAAGGCTCACTGTTTTATGGTCTGTGTGTGGTGATCATTTGGATGTAATGATCAAATGGGGGTTGCCCAAATTGATCATTATAATAGGATTCCACTGTAATTACATTTCCATAAATGATACTCAAATTCACTAGGGAAATCAACAACCCCTTGGTGTGCCTACTTCCAGCACTGATTACAAGTTCAGGTTCTATAGCACTTTCTAAACAAAAGGTAATTAAAATTTTACAGCCCATAGTTAAGCCAAAATGAAAAGGCAGCTTTTTGTTCTAGATTCAAAAGTGCTGCTCTTTGTAGACATCAGAAGACAATTCAATTTAGAACAGGCAGATTTTGGATCTTACTCAAATTAATACATACATACTGTTGAGACAATAGAGAGCAAGCATGTTGGAGTCAGGCAGTCGTGAATTCAAATCGTAGCTCTGTTATTTCTGTATCTATCTGGATAACTTGTTTGATCTCTCTGAGTTTCAGTTTCCTCAACTTTAGAATAGGGAAGTTTCTGCCTCATTAGCTTTTGGAGGCCATTGCTGCTGCTGCTGCTGCTAAGTCGCTTCAGTCGTGTCCGACTCTGTGCGACCCCATAGACGGCAGCCCACCAGGCTCCCCCGTCCCTGGGATTCTCCAGGCAGGAACACTGGAGTGGGTTGCCATTTCCTTCTCCATTGTGTGAAAGCGAAAAGTGAAAGTGAAGTCGCTCACTCGCGACCGACTCCTAGCGACCCCATAGACTGCAGCCTACCAGGCTCCTCCATCCATGGGATTTTCCAGGCAAGAGTACTGGAGTGGCTTGCTATTGCCTTCTCCGTTGGAGGCCATTAAATGATCTCTTTTCTGTGAATTGAATTGCTGACCACAGTGCTGGCTGAGCATGTTAGTAAGTATTCAACACACCTTACTATAATTGTCATTTAGATTTTCTTTTAAAATCCAGCCATCTTTTCCCTTTCACCATGTTTTCCAGTGAAACCATGAAAAACAACATATTTGTTTCTTTTACCATAGCAATAATTGAAAATTTCCAACACCATATACATTAATATCTGGCATTCTCAGCTTATTAACTCTTCTCTTCTAGAATTCTCTGACTCAGCATCCATGTCTAAGACATAAGTATGTGTGTACTGTTGTGTCTGACTCTTTGTGACACCCATGGACTATAGCCAGCCAGGCTTCCCTGTTCATGGGGATTCTCCAGGCAAGAATACTGGAGTGGTTTGCCATTTCTTTCTCCAAGGGATCTTCCCAATCCAGGGATCAAACTGTGTCTCTTGCGTCTCCTGCATTGGCAGGCAGATTCTTTACCACTAGCGCCACCTGACATATTTGTGTCCATTTCCAGGCAGGAATTTTTGTGCTTTATTAGATTAATTAAAATTCCATCGAGTTTATTGTCTTAAAGCATCCTATCACTCTAAGTATGCACTAGGTCACAAGATGGTTCCAAACATGCATTCCCATAGTGGAGTCCCACAAAGGGTGCAGGAGGAGGCATCTTCACATCAATCTAAATACCATTATGCCATCAAAATAACATTTAAGATAACATACCAGCTTTTGAGCCCTTGCTAAATACTAGGAAAACTTCTAAAGCATTACATTTTAGTTCAGAAATTACTCAACTCAGCAGAAATTTAGCCAACAAAAATCATCCTCTCTAAAAAAAACAAACTGGAAACGAATGTGTCATCCTTTGCCACCCAAGTAGTCTGTACCCTGTCATCAAAATTTATTGGTGAGTTGTGTTATAAAGTTCAAGTGTCAGTAAAACCATTTATCAGGGTACAAAAAGAATGGACTTGACAATGCTCAAAGCAGCCACTTTTTTGTTCTTAGGAAACATATTCAAAAATGAACTTGTTCTAATAGTCAAGCTTCAGAAAAATTAAAAGCCCCTATCCAGACCGATCTCCTAGTTTTCATTCTTCTTTTAAATTATTATTTCTTGGTTAGTTTAACAATAAGAGACAATGAAAACAATGGCCCCTCTAACTGTGGGGCTCATAACAAGCTATGTTACAGGGACACAATCCTTAGGTTAGTTTTGTTAAATGGGAAGAACCGCAGGGGCAGACATTTTGTACAGAACAAGAACATATTCTAACATTCCTGTTGCTCACACTTTTCTTTTTTATAATATACTTCCTTTCTCCTGAGTTTATTCCTTTAAGTGGCTTCCTAACCCTTAGGATTTTTGTTTTTGACTTCCTTATAATCTATATTTTTGTTACTCTTCCCAGTAATTCTTTCATTATGTATTTTATTTACTTTTATAAAACTATTTTTGGGGGCTGCACCATGCAGCATGTGGGATCTTAGTTCCTTGAGCAGGAATTAAACCTTCCCCCCTGAGGTGGAAGTGCAGAGCCTTAACCATTGGGTCACCAGGGAGATACCTGTATAAAACTATTATTGAATGTTAGCATATTTTTGTTTCTCACCTCTCCATTTTATCATGAATAGAATACAAAATGATCAACCCAAAGACAATTCTACAACCTAGAACATAGCTCAGTATTTAATCCTTATTGAGTGCTTTCTCTGTCCCATGCTTTCTGCTAAGTATTAAAATTGCAGTAGATCAAGAAGGATGAAATCATTAAAAAAATATTGCAGGAAAGTATAAGTCAAACTGTGCTACTTCCTTTAATCATATTTTTAAAATGTATAAATTGTCTTATGGTCCAACTATTGATAGCTATTGCCACGGAACAAACATCAAGATAAATATCAGATTTGTTCTTTGGGGTCCAGTATAAATCACAGTTGTTGAGCTCTCTATAAATTCTCCAACATATTTTTGCTGATATTATCTGCTTAAGGTGACCATCTGAAGCCATCCACCAGCCAATCAATATAGTTAGTAACAAAGTATTTGATCACAACATATTTATAGCATATGATTTCCATATATATTGTATTACAATGTAAGGTACATTGCAACAAATTAAAAAAATTTTTAACTTAATTGATTGCAATTAATTTACATAGTTTTGAACTATTTTTTTTCACTGTCAAAAACATCTGGAAAAGTTGTTAAATTTTCTAGCTAATTCTTCATGCTACTGCTGCTGGTGCTGCTGCTGCTAAGTCGCTTCAGTCATGTCCAACTCTGTGCGACCCCATAGACGGCCCCCCACCAGGCTCTGCCGTCCCTAGGATTCTCCAGGCAAGAACACTGGAGTGGGTTACCATGTCCTTCTCCAATGCACGAAAGTGAAAAGTGAAAGTGAAGTCACTCAGTCATGTCCGACTCTTAGTGACCCCATGGACTGCAGCCTACCAGGCTCCTCCGCCCATGGGATTTTTCCAGGCAAGAGTACTGGAGTGGGGTGCCAGTGCCTTCTCCGATTTTTCATGCTATCCCCGCCCCGCCAACTACTCTTATCCCTATCCCACACTTAGGCTTTTTTCCACACCTGAGTCAAATTTTATGCTGTTTTCTTGATCTCTGCTTGGGCTTATCATCATATAGGGACCTTTACTCTTTATTGATTCAATCCAGGCTTTCAAAATAAAACACAGATGGGAAATGGGAACTTAAAAACTTGTTCTTGACCCTTTGTCTCTCTCCCAATTTCCTGCTGAGATTATCATTATTAGTTCATGGAAGAAGCCCTGGAACATCTGGATATCCAGGCTTAATTTAGAAGGTACCTGAAAGGTGTATAATTGTTTAAACAATGTGATTAACCAAGGTGGTGGAGACGATTAAGAACTAGGTGATTTGGAAATATGCTCTACCTTTCTTTCAAGTCTAGGGTGAGGGCAATGAGTACAATGACAGAGAGTGCAAATCTAGGGGACTGCTCATGATGCTTACCTTCAGAAAAAACAATCTGATTGTTCTGAAAGCGAAGTCGCCCAGTCATGTCCGACTCTTTGTGACCCCATGGACTGTAGCCTACCATGCTCCTCTGTCCTTGGGATTTTCCAGGCAAGAATATTGGAGTGGGGTGCCATTTCCTTCTCCAAGACAACAGAGGCAGCACCAGCATTTTCTGTAGTGC
Organism: Cephalophus harveyi; assembly: GCA_006410635.1. Classification (NCBI taxonomy): domain Eukaryota; kingdom Metazoa; phylum Chordata; class Mammalia; order Artiodactyla; family Bovidae; genus Cephalophus; species Cephalophus harveyi. The sequence continues at coordinate 246,396 of SJYT01045685.1, forward strand.
TGGACTGAGGACAGCCTGTCTTCACTTGCACCTGAAAAATAGGGAGATTCGCCACATGACTTAAAAGAGAGTTCCCTGATTTACAATTCATTTGATTTACAGTTCATTTTACTCACTGAAAAACAAATTCACTTCTTTATCTTCATTGACTTCCAGACCACGAGTGCTTGAGAGACATCCACCATGGGCCAGTCCCAGCATGACCAGCCAAGGAGCTATCACAATTAGTTTAAGTTGATACAGTTAGGTCATAAGTCAAAGAGAAAGCTTGGTGGTTCTGTGCAAAAGCAGTATTGGAATGACAAATAAAGAAACAGGAGAAAAGAGAAGGAAAAGAAAACTGAGTACAACTATAATGAAATCTTTTGAAGAGATACTATTAAGACTTAAAATGTATTTCTCAAATGAAATAAGACATATTATTTTATTTTAAAATTTAAAATAGAGATTAACAAAATAATATAGTTCAGAAACAATTCAGTCTTCATTTATTTACTTGTGTGTTTAATACATGCATTATTCAGAATCTATTGTATTAGGCATAGTGTATTTAACAGGATACAAGATAGATGTTCCTGTCCCTAAAGAACTTATATTTGAGTGAGAGAGAGAGAAAGCAAGCAAGAAACCACAATATAAGAGAATGATAAATTGTGTGAAGTGCCAGGAAGAGAGTGAGAACACTGCAAAGATAGGACACAAATAGGAGGGGGGGAGTATGGACTACTTTTTATACTGTTGTAGGTAAATCCTGTCTATGGAAGAGCTAGCACAGTTCCAAAGAGTTCAAGTAATTTAACAAATAAGTATTATTTTAATTACAGTGAACTATGCCTAAAAGACTCAGCTGATACAGGAAGGAGCTCAAATGCCCTATGAAGCCTCAGTGAGTTTGTGAGGTTAGAACATGATGAACACAAGAAGAGTGATCAAGATAAAAGAGGAGAGATAGAGATCTATAAATTTTGTATGAATTCAACTTTGGGGCTATAAAAAAAGCAGGAAAGAGGTTGGATCACTGCATGGTAATATTTTAATTATGAAAAGATGATTTTGGCAGCTATCTGGAGAATATGTGAAGGGACCCCTGGTGCAGGAACAGAAGTGGGCAGGGTAATTAGGAAGCTATTGTGTCATACAACATGTGTGTGATGATGCTGGACTGAACATGCCTATGGCCATAGAGATAGTAATAGAAGGGTGAATTTAAGATATATTTTGAAATAAAACCAATTATACATACTGACGTAGTTGGAGAGGGACATACAGGACTCAAAGGTTATTCTTAGGAGTTTGGTTTAAGAAATTGACTATGTGGTAGTGTAAAGGTCCATATAGTCAAGGCTATGGTCTTCCCAGTGGTCACATACGGTTATGAGAGCTGGACCATAAAGAAGGCAGAACACCAAAGAATTGATGCCTTCAAACTGTGGTGCTGGAGAAGACTCTTGAAACTCCTTTGGACAGCAAAGAGATTAGACCAGTCAAACTGAAGGGAGATCAACCCAGAATATTCACTGGAAGGACTGATGCTAAGTTGAAGCTCCAGTATTTTGGTCATCTGATAGGAACAGATGATTCATTGGAAAAGTCTCTGATGCTGGGAAAGATTGAGGGCAGAAGGAGGAGAGGGCATCGGAGGATGAGATGGCTGGACAAGCAACAGTGATGCAATGAACGTGAACTTGAGCAAACAAACTCCGGGAGGTGGTGAGGGACAGGGAGTCCTGGTGTGCTGTGGTCCATGAAGTTACAAAGAGTTAGACATGACTGGGCGACTGAACAGCAATAAAATGTGGTAGTGATATTTAATGAGATCAGAAAGACTAGGAAAAGTAAACATTTGATGGAGCGGGGCAAGATCAAGGCTTTAGTCCTAACCATGTTAAGGTTGAGAAGCAATTGAGATATTGAAATGGAGATACTGAATGGGCAGATATGAGTCTAGGATGCAAAGGGAGTAAGTGAGTAGAATACAAATTTAGGAGTGACCAGAATGTTGATAAATATTTCAAGTGAAGGAATGGATAAGATGAGTCAGAGAGAGAGTACAGACACATTGTGAAGATAGTTTTGATGTGAAAGGGAGCAGACAACTGGGCAAGAGTCAGGGCATCTTGTAGCATCAAGTGAGATTGCCTTCTGGTTTTAAAACAACATTAAAGTCTATTTATTGAATGATATGGGTCAGGCACTATGCCCGTTGCTTCAAATAAATAAATTATTTACTCTTAACAATACCAAGAGGTTATTACTAGTATACCCCCCATTAGGTGAGAAAAGAGATTTATAGCAAATTTAATCCAATTGTTCAGGATATAAGACAGGGAATTGGCAGCGATAAGCTTTGAATTTCCAGAGTTTGACTCCATAACTGCCATGTTGTATTATCTGCCACCATAGCATGTTTGTATGTTAATAAAAGTGGAAAAATAGAGACAAGGAATAGCTATGAAGAAGGTATTAGTATCTGTAGCACAAATAGAATAAATCACCATTGCAATAGTGACAAAGGCCAAAAAAAAAAATGGGTGTCAGCAAACCAATTTCATACTAGGAAGATAAAGAAGACTTCTCTGATGGATCTTGTACTCAGAGATGTATAGTGAGTTCCCCTTATTAAAACAAAAATGGGGAGGGATATGACAGTTTTAAAGAAAGCAGCATTTTAGGAAATAGTTGTATTCGATAATAGTTATCTGATATCAAATTGAAGAAATAAACACTTGTGCAGAAGAAATTTACAAAGAAAAGGAAATTATGAGCTAAATAACATGAGATATGGAAGAAAGATCTGGGATACCTAAAGAAAAGTATAATTACTAAAGGACAAAGGGAACAGATGAAAAATAATGAACAAAGTAGTGAATATCAGTTCACTGAACTGAGGGAAAAAACTTGAAATTTCAGAATGGACCACTGAGTTCCAGGAATAATTAATAAGATTCACATACCACATATTGTGGTAAAAATTTAGAAACTATAAAGTAATAGAAAAAAAAAAGTTAAATGTCTTCTAACCTCCATAAGCCCAATGGAAGTCAGAAGATAATGGAATACTGTTTTCAAAATGTTCATAAGAGAAAATAATAATTAACCTACAATTGTGAATCCAAAAAACTTCAAATTCAGTATTGAAGATAAACAGGGATATGTTCAGAGAAAAATGAGAATGCAAGAATGTTTACAACACACAGAAGTTCATAGGAGGAAATTTCTGAACAAAGAAGCAAATGAAACCAGAGGAGAAGAATGGCAGAGACAGTCCCATGTGTTCACCAGCCTATTTCCGCTGTGTGGTGATTGCCGTCAGCTGGAGGCCATACTGCAGGTTCTGACTAATGAGCCGTAAAAGGGAGGGACATGTAATCCTAAGGCAGCATCACAATATGAGGTCTTACTGGTTTGAGGTCCTGACTTATTTTAAGGAAACGGGGCTCCATTCACCTTCATTTGACATTTGCTATGAGTGAGAAATACATTTTTGACAGTTAACCCTCTGAGATTTCAGGGTTAATTTGTTGCTTTAGCCTAAACTATCTGGCTAATACAAAAATGCCAAAATCAAGAAAATAATGAGCAAATATATTAGTAAACATGTAGAAATCTAAAAAAAACATAATTTGTAATTCTGTTTAAAAGAATAAAAATACTGAAGATATTTAATTTATGAGTTAATAAAAATATCAGTACTGAGGTGGTATTGTAGCTAACCAACAGAATCCATTACCTCTTCTTGGTGCATTTCTCAACCTCTCTGGCAGTCATCTGTAGCCATGTGACTAAGATGGTCTCCATGATGCTTTCCCCTCATGGCTACTTAGAACGAAGATAATCTTCAAGATGACCTTAGGAGTGGCATTTCAAAAATAGTTGGAGCTACAAGGTAGAAGCAGAATGATTCTGAATCACTGCTTGAAGTGACCACCAGTATCTCTTCTGGGACTTTCACCTGACTGTGAAATAAACTTCTGTTATGCAACTTCATTAAGATGTTTGTGGATTATTAAATAAAGGCAATTAAAGAATACCTAATCTTAAATTCTTTAAGCCACTTACAAAATTGACCATATTCTAGTTCATAAAGGAAGACTCAATGAATTTTACGAAAAGAAGTGTCACGTCATTTTCTCTGACCAAGTGCAATTATATTGGAAATCAATAAAAAGGTCAATAAAACAAGGCATCTTTAAATAAGAAATCAAGCTTATAAATAACTCTTGAGTCAGAAAAGAGACAGTAATAAATTTTTTAAACACTTAGGTCTGAAAAGTAATGAAATTACAGTGTGTCAAAATTTGAAAAGTATAGCTAAAGAAGTAACTAGAAGAAAATTTATAGCTTGAAATGCTCATGTTCAAAAGAGAAAGGGCTAAAAATTAAAAGCTAGAAACCTAACTTAAGGTAAAAAAGGAACCCAAATATAGTAGGAAAAAGGAAATAATAAGAACAGAAATTAATGGAAATAGAAAATAAATTTGTTATCATCTTCATTTTTACAGGAAAATAATCCAAGAAATAGAGAAGGTTAATAACAAAATTCAAAGGGAATAATTCTTCAGCAAAACCAACAGACAAAAACTTTGGTGAAATTAATCAAGATAAAAGTATAGAAGATACAAGTTAGATAAAAATTGGAGTGAAAAATGGGTCAGAACTTCAGCTACAATAGCATTTCTAAAGCTACCATGAGGGAAAATCAGCAGAAAAAACAGTGAAACCTCTCACTTTGGTACTGGGTTCCACCTAAAGTCAGCATTTTGGAAGCTGAAAAGCCTATGGCTTACTTTAGCTAGCTGACATTCCTGAATTCTGTATTATCTATGCTTATATGATTACATAGTTTCCTTTCACAAATAATCACTGCAACTATGCTAATAGGGGCAAAGTATAACATTTGAATTTATTGTTAATATTGAAATAACTTCAAATATAGGCAAGCATTTTAGATATAAATTAAAAGAAAAATCTCCTGAATGTTATACGGTAAATTGCATCAGTCAACTGAAGCATAAATGTTGAAAGAATTGTTAAAAAAAGTCAAATACTCTACTAATTAGTGATGCTGTGAGCACTTACTTTCATGAACAAAATGATTATCAAGAACTAAATAAGAAAATAGTGACAATGAAAACTTTAAGGACAGAGTATGTTGGCTACATAATTTTATAAAGAAACTTTTATTATTTTTTCAGCTCTCATCTACTTGCAAACTACATAATACAGTACTAAATCATAGAGTTTAGATTATATGACAATTCTAACCTGGGTAGAATTATTTGGTATTAACTCTGGCAGACATACTGCAAAGTGACCCACAATGAGTCACACCCTTGTATAATTTCCTCTCTTTGAGTGCAGTGAAAAAAACTGTGTCTTGTTTCCATCCAAAAGAATATAATGAAAATGATGTGATGTCCCTCTTTGAAAAGGGTACCTTATATGCTAGAAGTGATGATTTGTCATTCCACTGATGACATATTCTCTACAACTGTTTTAACATACTAAAGAGACCTGCTCTCTGTCTGATTTTAGGGAGGCAAACTGTTGTGTCCTAGAGAACACTATATGACAGGGAGGGTCAGGTGACACCTTGAGGAATTTAATTCCACCTACACCCAATGAATTTATTGACCATTTATAATCTGTACCATGATACATGGATTTGGGCTTTGACGTTGGTCTAATCTGTACCATCATACCTGGATTTGGGCTTTAAAGCTGGCCCAGCATGGCATGGATTCTTATCTGGTGACTTGCTAGTTATATGACTTGTTTTTTTCAAGTCTTCTGAGAATTAGTGTTTGCAATGGCAACATAAGAACAATGTTAGTTGCCTGTAGTGTCAGTATGAAGACTGGACATTATGTATGTAAAATGTCAGACATACAGTTGGTTCTCAGTTATGGTTATTATCAGAAGTAAGGAGTGGAGGTCACCAACCTATCCAAACCTCTACTTTTCATCTGGTAATAACATTCAGAACATCATTGGGAGGGAAAGGAAAGCCCTTGCTTGGTACATAACGTGTTCATTAAGAAGTAGATGGGCTTTTCTGCTGGCTCTGTGATAAAGAACTTGCTGCAATGCAGGAGACCGGGATTTGATCCTTGGGTTGGGAAGATCCCCTGGAGGAGGGCATGACAACCCATTCCAGTACTCTTGTCTGGAGAATTTCACGGACAGAAGAGCCTGGCGGACTATAGTCCATAGAGTCTCACAGAGTCAGACATGATTGAAGCGACTAAGCAGCAGCAGCAGCAGCCAAAGGTAGCTATCCAAATACTAGCACTGCCTTTTCTCTCATATACCCCAGGTGGCACTAGTGGTAAAGAACCTGCCTGCCAATGCAGACAGATTGAAGAGTCCCAGGTTTGATCCCTGAGTCAGGAAGATCCCCTGGAGGAGGGCATGGCAACCCCCTATAGTATTTTTGCCTGGAGAATCCCATGGACAGAGGAGCCTGCCAGGCTACAGTCTATGGGGTCACACAGAGTCGAACACAACAGAAGCAACTTAGCATGCACACATATACATATAATACGCTTATATATATATATATATACACATATACACAGGTTTCCCCAGTGGCTCAGCGGTAAAGAATCCGCCTGCCAATATAGGAGACACAGGAGAGCAGGATCAGGAAGATCCCCTGGAGGAAGAAATGGCAGCCCACTCCAGTATTCTTGCCTGTAAAATATCCCGGACAGAAGAGCCTGATTAGCTACAGTCCATGGGGGCTGCAAAGAGTTGGACACGACTGAGCAACTGAGCGGGAGCACATACATAGGTAATATACATGGAGAGAAAGAGACAATGCCAAGACCAAAAGTAGCTCATTTGAAGAAATTTGTTCAAGTATAGTTAATTTACAATGTTGTGCTAGTTTCAAGTGTATAGCAAAGAATAATTCTATGTGTATATCTGTATGTATTGTACATGTATATATGTATTATTTTTCAGATTCTTTTCCATTATAGGTTATTACAAGATATAGTTTCCAGTTCTATACAGTAGGTCCTTGTTGTTCACTTATTTTATATAGTAGTGTGATGTTAATCTCAAACTCTTAATTTATCTTTCCAACATGAACTTTTCTAAATACTAAAGTTGCCCCCAAAATTAGGATCTATGATCAGTTCTGAAACAAGTTTTTATTCTGAAAATACTCTTCAAGATGTTTCAGAGAAGAGACTATTTCTCTTATAAGCTATCATTACCATTTCTCTCTCAGAAAATGAAGCCATAATTTTCAGGAAGGAAGTGAATGCAAATATACATCTTCGACTGTGCTCCTCACATCTTCCAGCATCCTGCAATTCCATCTTTTACTTTTCAGTCTCAGGATTCAGATCCATCCATTGTGTAATTATATGTTCTTCAAGAGAAATTGATGAGAATGTGAATACTCAGAAACAGTATCTTGTTTCTTCAGATAAAACACAATATTTTCTATTTCTATAGATAACTTGAAAAGCTGGAGCAATCAGTACTCATCACTCCCCCCTCAGAAAGAATGCATAACCCTGCTGCCTGGAAAGCATTGGTTCTCATCTGTGACCTTAAACAGCAAACAGACACAGTCACACTTTAGGATTTTAGATGCAGGTGAGCTTAATATTTCTAAATTATCTATGAAGAGCACTTAACAGATTCAAATACTTTCACAAAAGCTATCTCCTTTGACTCTCTCAGGCAGAAGGTATTATTATTATTGTGTTATAGAAAGGGAAATATAAGTACATAAATGCAGAAAAAGTAGGTGCCTTTCTCAAACCCACTTTATAAGTAAATGGAAGGCCAAACCTAGCTCCTGGCATCTCTTTTCCTTAATAGTGCTTTCAAAACTTATAATGGATGTGTCTTCCTACAATGATGACCTTGAGTTTTTGAGAGTTGATGAAACTTGGGTTTGAATCTCAGCTTTTCTTTTTACTAGCTATGTGACTACAAGCAAACAATTTAAACTCTTTACAGTATCGTTTTCTGACATGTAAACTGGGGTGTAACTGGGTATTTAGGCTTATGAAAGATTAAATGAGATAATATTTGCACAACACTCAACACTAATCAGAACCTCAATATTAACTATAGTAATTGTGATAAGAAAACTTGTGTTCTGTTATTTTTTATAAATAATTCTCTACATAAGAAATATTCAGCACGTGATACCAGAGATGGTTCTAAGAATTAAAAAAAAAAACTTTACTATTTGTAAAAATGAAATAAATTTCTTTTCCTGGGGTACATAAAAAATGAAACACTTATCAAGTTGCATTTCAAATAGTATAGACTTTTCCATGCTCTCAAGAAAGCATATTTTCACAGGCAAAAGAGGCAACATATGCCTTTTGTCATTCTAAAAAACCCAGGTGGGATAGTTTCAGTGAAGGGTCAGGAAAAAAAAAAAAAAAAAAATATATATATATATATATATACATTTTTTAAATGATAAAAATAG
>SJYT01045685.1:255451-316186 GCA_006410635.1 Cephalophus harveyi
CTAACTCCCTTATATAGAATCCCAATCAAGAAAAACATGAAGCTATATATCACTACAGAACTTGGTAAATGGATTTTTTAAATTGATTTTTGAATGGTTTATTGATTTATCAAAATTACTTGATATTTTGGCATCAGGTAGATAGGCACAGTTTCAGAGAAGGCAAGATAAAAGTTACATTTCATCAAAGACATATTATGGGTAGGAAGTTGTTAAGGTAAATGTTTCAAATATTTGTGAGTGGCTGTTTTTTAACGTTTTCTTTATGCTTATATTCTTAATATTAATATGTACATATTGGCAAAGTCAGGAGAATAAATGAAGTAACTGCAAGTCAAACAACTCAATGTAACATAAATATGACCATAATGAAAGTTTTTCACTGTTTCTAATAATCAAAAATAAATCAAATAATCATTTGTTTCTAGAAGGTAAACTAAGGCAAAAGTTTTCAAAATTAGCTTTAGAGATTTTAATTGTGACTTAATGTGTTTTTGGAAGAAGTAATCAGGATAAAATACACATATGATTCTCTCAAATTAAACGAGGGAACTTTGTGCCAGTTAGACTGTTGGTTTTTCAGCTAATGAATTCAAAAAGCATGAATTCAAAATAGAACAACTAAACAGATTTTGATCCTATTTCAAACTTCTTCACTGGAGAGTAAGAGAGACTGCAAGTCTATTATTACTAAGCAATGACTTTAGATGGCATCAGTAAAGATGCTGATTTTTTTGAACATCATGTGGATGATATGCATCATCACTGAGCTGAGATCACAATGAAAAGAATCACTGAATCACCACTCAACAAATGGATTTCAGAGCCAATAATTTTTATCTTAAATGTAAATGAATGAAAAACATATGGAAGGAAATTTAGCTCACAGAGTGATTGAAGGCTTGTGGAAGAGTGCCAAGACAAAAAGATCATCTTCATGCATTATATTTCAAGAATCTTTGGTTTCAAGCTTCATAGCTTCGAAGAGATTTCCCTGCCCAAAGATACGCATAGGGAGTCCTGTTGTTTCCATTACAATGTGGATAGTGGGAGTCTATTCATAAGCTCGTACAGTTCAGTTTCAAGTATTTTTCAGGGCAAAGATCTTGGAATGCCCCTCTGGAAGAGATTTCTGTGACTAGATACTGTCATGAGTGGCTTGACAAGTGAGAAAATTGTTCTCCACTCTGAGTCAGGACAGGTGGGAGGAGTACGACCAACAGGGCTGCTTTGCCTCTCGAGGGGTTTTGGTTTTTCTGCCTCATTTCTGAGCAGTTATCAAACAATTTTAAAAGTTCTTCTCTCACTTTGCCTCTTAATATTCTGTTTCCATCCTGCATTAGTTAAGGTTCTTTGGGCTACATTTAATATCAGAAAGCAAACTGAGCCAATACAAGCAAAGAGGAAAGAAATGAGGGAAGCAGGAAGCAAAAAGCCTTAAGGAGTACAGGGCAGTCAACCTCTCTATCTTACATCTTTGGTCCTCTTATCACCTGTGCTTTGCTTTTGACTCTCCACAGTTCAACTTTTTTCGTCTCTTCAAATAAAAGGAAGAAAAATAATCATTTATGAGCCTAAAATGACTGGCTGCTCCTCAGCCATAATTACAAATTCTTGAGGAAGAATTAATCTGAATGTCTTGGTCCGGGGCCCTTCCCTCACCAGTCCAGTCACCTATGATCAGAGTTGCGGGATCATTAAATGACAAACATTGCTGTCAGAGCTAGAGCATGGGGTTGACATGTGACCAGCAGTTCTGAAAGAATGGGAACTCAGTTGAGCCTAGAAATTGTCTTTACATTTTATTTTTCATTGTCATGGGAAAGATGCTAATATAGACAGGAATATTCTGCATCCCTTTATTCGGCAACTAGAGCCTTTTCCCTCTTCTGTAACACTACTTTGTTTTTTGTTTCTAAAATGGGTGCACCAAACAGACAGTGATATGGGGAAAAATTTCGCAAAGAGTTTGCAGGTGAGGTGGTACTGGGGAAACAACTTTGGTAATTTAGTTATCATACCTTATGGTTTACTCTCGTTCTGGCTCACCCTAACCCTGTGAGTGTATAACTTGAAAACTAGAAGAGAGGGAAATAATGCCTCTACTTCACTAAGAGATCTGTGAGACATGAGCTTTAAATAAAGGATGTTCTAAATTAAGAGCTACAAAATTGTGAGAGATGCTGAGGTGATTTATTACGCCTTCACTCCTAAAAGGCATCTATTACCATGTCGATTTTCCATAGGATGTCTGTTTTAAATAGAATAGTTAAAATCATAATTCAGTTCAGTAACTCAGTCATGTCTGACTCTTTGCAACCCCATGGACTGCAGCATGTCAGGCTTCTCTGTCCATTACTAACTCCCAGAGCTTGCTCAAACTAATGTCCATCGAGTCGGTAATGCCATCCAACCATCTCATCCTCTGTCATCCTCTTCTCCTGCTTTCAATCTTTCCCAGGATCTGGGTCTTTTCAAGTGAGTCAGTTCTTCGCATCAGGTGGCCAAAGTATTGGAGTTTGTTTCAGTATCAGTCCTTCCAATGAATATTCAGGACTGATTTCCCTTAGGATTAACTGGTTGGATCTCCTTGCAGTCCAAGGGACTCTCAAGAGTTTTTTTCCAACCCCATTTCAAAAGCCTCAATTCTTCAGCATTCAGCTTTCTTTGTAGTCCAACTCTCACATCCATACATGACTACCATGTAGCCACCCATATATGACTACATGGCTAGATGGATCTTTGTCAGCAAATTAATGTCTCTGCTTTTTAATATGCTGTCTAGGTTGATCATAGCTTTTCTTCCAAGGAGCAAGCATCTTTTAATTTCATGGCTGCAATCACCATCTGCAGTGATTTTGGAGCCAAAGAAAATAAAGGCAAAAAAAAAAGGGGGGGGGGCAGAGGAACCAAAGGTCAAATTGTTACCATCCATCGTATCATAGAAAAAGCAAGAGAATTCCGGAGGAACATCTACTTCTTCTTTACTGATTACGCCAAAGTCTTTGTGTAGATCACAACAAACTGGAAAATTCTTCAAGAGATGGTAATACCAGACCACCTTACCTGTCTCCTGAGAAATCTGTATGCAGGTCAAGAAGCAACAGTTAGAACTGGACATGGAACAACAGACTGGTTGCAAATTGGAAAATTCCAAATTTTCTAGGCAAGAGTACTGAAGTGGGGTGCCATTGCCTTCTCCAAAGCTTGGTACACCCATTGTCTATTCTCTCATTCTTTTTCAGTCATTATATTGTAATTTTTAACAGGGCTCATCACCACTAAGAACAAAGGCCATTTTCTCATCTTCCTTGCAGCTACATATGATCCATTAGCCAATGGAATGTTGTTAGCATGTGCCTGGTGTTCAAATACCAGTAAATTGTCCTCAAGTGAGGTGCTCACTCCTTTTGTCTTTCTGTTTTCTGCAATGGGTACACAATGTCTGATGCTCCAAAAGTTTCTTGGACCACATGAAAATCTTGATATCTGAAGCCAGGATCTGAAGCCAGAACAGAGAGACAGAGTGAACCTAGATCCCTGTGCTGTGGGCACATCAACACTAGAATCCATAATTTTGAAGGTAAGAAGGAAATATAAAATTTAGGTTAAATCATAATGATTTATTTGGGCTTTTCTCTGATACTTGTGATTAAATTCAACCCTAACTATTTTTATCAAAATCATCCAAACACAAAGGTGTACTGAGTGTCTATGATAGGCTAAGTATAGGGCCAGACTTTGAGGTCATACACAGTGTCAAATATATTCCCAAGGAACTTTACAGCTAGCTAGTAAATAATGCATATACTTTAATCATGATACAACCATCCTACAAAGATGGCAGAGATACTAGCACCATAATACAAATACATGTGTGTGTTAGTGTTAGTTGCTCAGTTTTGTCCAACTCTTCACAACCCCGTGGACTGTAGCCTTCCAGGCTCCTCTGTCCATGGAATTCTCCAGGCAAGAAAACTGAAGTGGATAGTCTTTCCTTTCTCCAAGGGATCTTCCCTACCTGGGGATGGAATCTGGGTCTCCTACTTTGCAGGTGGATTCTTTGCCATCTGAACAACCAAATATATACCAGGGTTAAATGAGTGCAATTTATAAGCAGGGAAACTGCGGAGCACACACAGTGCTCCGGACTTGGACTTATTGGAGGTCTGCTGAGTCCCAGTGTGTTGTGGCTAAAAGTACCACAAGAAGCCCCTTAGCAGGAAGGGAATCATCCTTATCTTATATATCCACCATTTCTTAGGGTCAGAGGCCAGAGAGCAAGGGAGAATAAGGATGAATAAGTGGAATCAGAAAAGAGAGAATCTCAAAAGCTAAGCAGGTGTGGTCAGCCCGAAGTGCATGACTGTATGATCCCCAGGCTAGCCTGCTTGCCTTAAATGACCACTTAGCCTCACAAGGCACTGCTGCCTCAGGCCTCACCATCATATGCTGCCCAACACAGGAGAGCCTGGTGTGGTGTCTCCCCACAGTTCTGGTCGAAGCAATGTAAGAAATGGTGTGAATGGACAGTGAGGTGAGAGGAAAAGTTTAACTCAACTTGAAATGGTGAGGAACCTATAGAACTTACTCTTTACCAATCATGTATTCATTCAATCTTCACAATAGCTTCATGAGAAAAGCCCTACTATTATTTCACATTTTTGAAATGAGGAAACAGAGATGTTGATCACTGTGTAAGTTCACACCGGAGCTGGGATTTGAATCAAGGCAGCAAGAATCTGCCTCCTCCTTACCATGTTCCCTCTCCATGAAGCGGTCCCTCAGTACAGGAAAACAGCTAGCACTGCCTGATATGTGATATGTGTAACACTGTGCTAAATGCTCTGTATATGTGATTTCACTTAATCTTCAGAATAACCCTAAGAAATAGATGCTATATTAGCCCTGTGTTATAGATGAGTAAACCACAGATCAAAAAATTAAGTTAATCATCCCAAGGTGAAACAGCTTTAAAATCAAAGAGATAAGATTTCAACCTTGGTCTCATAGACTCCAGAGTATGTGCTGATAACCAACACACCATATTATGGAATGTACAAGATGGATGTTGGAAGAAAGAGAAGGGGACATTAATGTAATTCAAACTGGGTGTAGGCAAGAACTGGAATTTAAAATGGGAGAGCCAGGGGCAATGAGTACCCATGCATTCCTATATCATTAATGCAATAATTTATTTTCCTTTTTAAAAGGGTATGTTTTATTCATTGATATAAATATAAACTGCATTGCATGGGAAGGTTTAGGAAAGGAGCAGGCTTCGACTGCAGGAGATCTAAAATTAACAAAGACCCCCTTCTGAAGTTTAGCTTGGGGGGCCCAGAATTTAAATTTATACCTCCCAGCTGGACTGGAAAAATATAAAAGCCAAACAGCCCAGTTAGCCTTGGAATCCTTATATTGCCCTCCAAGAAGCATACGTTCTGATTGAGTGTTGAGCACAGCAGGAAATATCATTACAGACCTGGAATCCAGACTTCTACCAGAAAATGCGAAGCATCTGGCAGTTTTGAAAGGTAATCTTTCCAGATTTACTTTCACATAAACTATACCCCACTTCGGCACTAGAAATCATGGGGGAAGATTGTTTTTAATATAGTGGTTCAGAGAAGAGCACAGGGAAAAATAAATGAAGACAGCATTTCATCTCCAGGTCTTGATTAGCAAAAATAGCATCCCTAGACCTCACTTATTTGTTAAGAAAGGTGGGCTCACTTGGATGGTCTTAGGACATTTCCCAGTGCCTCCTATGTAGTACATTAATTCCCAGGGAATTCTGTGGGGCGCCTCTTTTCAGAAGCAATTGGCCATTGATTACCCATTAGTTTGGTGGTTGTTATTTTTCTCTACAGGAAACTAACTGAAGTTTCAAATTATCTTCCATGAATTCACTGTGAGCACAGCACTGAGTTCCTTTTTATTAGTTGGAAAGATAGGCTTCTTGTTTTACCTTTTTTTTTTTAATTATATCTCCAATTTGAAATCCACGTGGATTGAAAGGGAAATACATTGTATTCCTTTTTATTTTATTTTCTTATTTTTGGAAAAAAATGTGGATTGAGCTATGCCTAAACAATTGAGAAAACATTTTTATAGCTTTCATTGTGCCTCTAAGATCTCTTAGATGATTTTGCTCAGCACAAGACCTATTATAAGCAAGAGAAGGTCAAAGTATAGGTTAATCTCAGAGGGGGAAGTAGACAGAAATTAGAGCAAAACAGGCTAACTTGAGGAATTCTGAATTTCAAAGTATGCCATGTTCTCTACATCATGAAATGGAAACAAGAGAGTTAAAGGGGAAAAATTGAAAATTGTCATTTGTAACAAAATACACACTGTGAGATGTTTAAATTGTATGCAAAACATGAAAGCCAAGCTGAAAATGTACATTATCAAGATTGTCAGACAACACTGCATTATCATTTTTCCAAAAGCAGAGCATGAATTTGGATCTTAATTACAATGAAAGCAAATGTATAAAAGAAAATTTATTTCCTATTGTCTATCTATAATTGATTGTGTGACAAATCATTGTGCTGCTATTGTGTACGGCAGATAAGTAACTTGGGTAGAAATCTTGCCCTACACAGCAACCAAACAGCTGTTTATCATTGGCCTAATTATCAAGTTAATGAGATGCTAATTTCTATATTCATAAGGCATGCATGAGCAAGTATGAGTGTATGCAAAACACGGTTTAGTGACAAACTTAATAAATAAAATAGCAAGGTATTGGTAAATAAACCCAAGTGGTTTTACAATGAAAGACTGATCTCATTGGGAAACCTTATGGTTGCAGGATGCATGTCCCACCCTCTACTGTCTTTAATACATATACAACACTGACAGCAGCTTTCTCTCCCTCCACAGTCTTGATTCAGTTCCTGCCGTGTCTATAGAACTCTTATTACACTTGCTTGATGGGGGCAGAATCAGATATACTGTGCAGATTTACAGATGGCCATTTCAATCCCTGTGGGATTGTAGTGCCAGGCTTCCAATTTCCCAGCGCAAGATGGGATGCTCTTTCTTGGGAAATAAATATTATCAGGGAAATCCTTGAATAAACACAGTAGTGAAACATGCTTTTCCTTCACCCAGTCAACAGTGCCCCTGTGGGTTCAGTTTTTAAAACATCCAGATTTGCGGTTTCCATATTGATTTGGAGAGGGAACTGTTGCTTAATAATAACAATAAGAGAAGTAATAATAACACCCAAGTAGTTAAATAATAAAGCACATGACAGTTTTCAAAATTTGTTTTTTAAGGCCTGGAGTAGCATAAAAGAAAATGATTTGGATTTGGCAGGGGGGGAGAAGAATATAAAACTTTGGGCGTGGTGGGGAAATGCTGACATGCCATTTCCTTCCTGCCACTGAACATAAAGTCACTAAGCATGCTCTTTGAAAACAACTGATCTGCCATCACAAGATCAGGCACCTTGAAGACCTACCCACACCTTTCCAGTCTGTACATGATGCAGAAGAAGAAAAGTGGTGGGTTCAGAAAGGCTTGTTTGCCTTCAGAGTAGGGTGACACAGTCTGACAATCAGTTTTCTCTAGTTCATTTTTCAGAAGGCAGCCATAGGCATGGTGTGTTAAACAGTTTAAAGTAAAAACAAAGGAAAGACTGGAGACGATGACACCAAGAACATGGATGATGTATCTTTGTTTCATAGCCTGATGCATGAGAATCTTGATTGAAAGGTGTAGAGCGATGTCAAATCTAGAGTTGTACTGTTGCGCCCTTCCTAAACTGAATGCCTACAGAAGGGCTAAATGAATGAAGGATTTACATTGTAATATGTTCCCAACTATATTTTAAAAGCTATTCCTGAAAGTAACCAAATTACAACAGCTGGTTCCTTCAATCTAATGACATTATTCTTAATGAAAACTCTACCTTGCATTTTGCATTTATCACAAGTTGATTTACAAGATTTTCCCAGTAAGCCTGAGAGTTTACACAGCATGTTAAGTCAAACTCATCATTTTACAGTGTAGTTATGGAAGCCCAAGCAATAGAGATTGTTTCTGACAGAGTCAGGACTAGATCTCTGAAATTTTGCTCATTCTCTTTCCCTTTCTACTTCAATAACCAAGCTGGAAAATGATCAGGGTGTTTAATAGGGCATGCTTTGCAAATATGCTTGTAACAAGAAAAATAGAAAAGTGTCTGATGTCTGACATGATTATAAAATGGGACCTTCTGATTTTTCTATACACACTAACAATTAGTCATGTGTCTCCAGGGAAAAAGAATACAATTCACCACATAGAATCAGAATTCTCTGCTATTAACAAAATACCTTATTTTCTAATAGAAGTTTCTCCTGGTCATTCAAAAGGCTTTTAGGAATTTTTTGAGGGCTCCAGCTTATTTATTTCAATGAATACCTATAGAAAAACTCATCTCATAATAGGAATCCCAGAAAGTGTGGCCCTGAGTTATGGAGTTGTGTCCTCCATAGTGGCAATTGGGGCAATTTTCCAAGCAATTCAGGTGCTGTTGAAGCAAATAGTGCAGTAGAATTACATGGCTGAGCCCATTAGATTGATCAAATCCAACTAATTATAAAATAATTTGATTCTGTTGGCTTGGATCAAAGCTGCCTTAATGAATTGTCCTGGACAAGTTTTAATTCTAATTGTTTCTTCAGACCTATGATGATGAGTAGCAATGACTTGTGGAAATAAAGCAAAGTCAACTCTGGGATTTTGAAGGTGAGATGGGAGTGCACAGCAGTGGGCTAGCCCAGAGCTTAGTATGCATCAGTGAGTTCCAATCTTTGACTTTCTGAATCAGAGTCCCCAAAAGAGGGATGAACACCTTTATTCTTAATAAGATTCTTGGCATTTACTTAAGTCTGAAAATCCTTAGGTAGGTCTTTTAACTCCAGAAAGTCAAGAATCTGATGAAGTTCTGAGTTGTCTGAATGTGTATTCTTGAATGAATGAATTAACAAAAAAGTAGAAAAAAAACTATAAAACCAAATATAAGAAGCAAAGAGTAGGATGAAATCAAATGAAGATATCTTAGGTTGAAGCTCCAGGATGACCAAAATCAGAAGAGAACCTAGGAACAAAAAATTTCCCCAAATCAGAGCCAGCAAAGTGAAAATCATCGACATGGTTTTTACAGAATGAGCATATGTGAAAGACATTATGCTTCACCAACCAGCATTTCATGTGGGCTGCCTGATTTCTGCCGATTACAAAGCACCCTGTTCACATTTGCATCTGTCTGAAATCTGGATGCTCCTCATATTTGATGCATTTTACCACTTCTACTGTACTGCATTGAAGTTGCTCTCATTTCTCCTTCTTCCAGGAAATTTTTATGTTTGTTCTTGCCAATCACCTGAGGGCACTATCAAGCCAAGGCCATTTCAAATTAAATCTTCTACTGAGCATTTTTGGATCATACTAATGCTGTGAATTCAGACTGCACATATGCTAAAGTGGTAAAGTGTAGTTCCTATTTTCATTGGAGATATTTTTCCTTCTTCCTCTATCCACAGTCCATGTTGAAACAAGCAAGTTTCTTTCATTGTCTTGTCCTGGATGTTGAGTTTAATTTTTATTTATCCCTGCAGTGAGAATTTAAGATGGTATCTATAGAAATCAGTATTAGAATCACACAGTCTAAGCCTCTGCCTCTCTTCTCTCTCTTTCTATCTCTGATTTAGTCAAACATTAAGTAATGTTGCATCTTACAATCAAGAATATCTTATATGTGATAAAATATAGGTTCTCTTTAGTGAGATTATCTAAAATTCACAGCTGAGCAATCTTGAATTTCAATAAAGAGAATGCCTGCATCTGCCAAAATTAAGTTGTGGTTCACATCTTGATAACTACGTCTGATTCCATGAAAGTGAAAGTGTTTGTTGCTCAGTTGTGCCTGATTCTATGTGACCCCATGGGCTGAACCCCACCATTCTCCTCTGCCCATGGAACTCTCCAGGCAACATACTTGAATAGGTTGCTATTCTTTTCTCCGGGTGATCTTCCTGACCCAGGGATCAAACCTGGGCCTCCTAAATTGCAGGCGGATTCTTTACTGTCTGGGTTACCAGGGAATCCTCTGATTTGATTCCATAGGGTTGTGGAATTTGAGACAATGACCCTCAGATTTCATTAACCACTTTAGGTTATTTTGGTGCCATTTGCCACACGTACAGACTCATTGGGAGACCGTCTTTGTCCTTTCCCTGTACAGTGCCTACCACAGACTAAGCGCTCACTTAACGTCTACTGAACCCTGTATTCTAGAGTATGTCCATCTAAACACTACTGGAGTTGGCTCAGCCCTCAAAACAGAAATTCTTCCTCACACTGGCTCCTTTTTTCTTTTCTTTATTCAATCTTAACTTGAATAATTTATAGGGAAAGATTTAATATTCTGCTGAAATGTTTTTGAATCTTTTTGTGCATTTTTTATTAGATTATAATTGTTTTGCAATACTGTGTTAGTTTCTGCTGCATGATGAAGTGAATCAGCTCTATGTGTACATATATTCCTGCCCTCTTTGACCTCCCTCTCCCCACATCCCACCCATCGAGGTCATCACAGAGCATACCATACAGAGTGAAGAAAATGAGAAAGAGGAAAACAAATATCATATATTAAAGCATACACGTGGAGTCTAGAAAATGGTACAGAAGAACTTATTTCCAGGTCAAGAATAGAGGCATAGATATAGAGAACAGATGTGTGGACACAGGGTAGGAAGGGGAGAATGGGACGAGCCAGAAGACTGGAATTGACATAGCTAGTGGGAATTTGCCATAAAGCTCATATTGTTACTGAGGTTTGTCTGGCCGTCACTTCTCGGCAACATTAGGAAATTATACATGGTTTCTGGGTAGATGTTTTAACAAAATTCCACTAGGCCTCACTGACTAGTATTTCAACATGAATTTTGAGTGGACACATTCACATGACAGTAAATAGCAATCCTATTAATAGATTAAATCCAACCTTCTCTTCAGGTTCTAACAGTTCAGTTGCTTAGTTGTGTCCAACTCTTGGCAATCCCATGAATTGCAGCACGACAGGCCTCCCTGTCCATCACCAACTCACAGAGCTTACTCAAACTCATGTCCATCGAGTCAGTGATGCCATCCAACCATCTCATCCTCTGTTATCCCCTTCTCCTCCTGCTTTCAATCTTTGCCAGCATCAAGGTCTTTTCCAAACAGTCAATTCTTTGCATCAAGGGGCCCAAGTATTGGAGCTTCAGCTTCAATATCAGTCCTTCCAATGAATATGCAGGACTGTTTTCCTTTAGGATTGACTGATTTGATCTCCTTCCAGTCCAGTTCAGTTCAGTTCAGTCACTCAATAATGTCCAACTCTTTGCCAGGCCTCCCTGTCCATCACCAACTCCCGGAGCCCACCCAAAAACATGTTCATCAAGTTGATGATGCCATCCAGCCATCTCATCCTCAGTCGTCCCCTTCTCCTCCTGCCCTCAATCTTTCCCAGCATCAGGGTCTTTTCAAATGAGTCAGCTCTTTGCATCAGGTGGCCAAACTATTGGAGTTTCAGCCTCAACATCAGTCCTTTCAATGAACATCCAGGACTGATCTCCTTTAGGATGGACTGGTTGGATTTCCTTGCAGTCCAAGGGACTCTCAAGAGTCTTCTGCAACACCACAGTTCAAAAGCATCAATTCTTTGGTGCTCAGTTTTCTTTGTGGTCCAACTCTCACATCCATAGAAAAACCATAGCTTTTTATTTGCAAATATGGAAGAAAATGTTGCTCTCTTGTTGTTGATATAGCTGTTAGGATTAGACATATTTCTGTGTTTTATTTTGTTTTTCCACCTGAAGAAATTATCACTATAAATTCTCACTTTAACTCAAGCCAGTTTTTTTTTTTTCTTAAGAGCATAAAGTGCATTTCAAGTGATAGTGGCTGGATTGATGATTCTCTGTCTTCACTTATAATCTGTTCATTCTCTTCCCTCTATGAGACATTTTTTTTTTCCTTTTAGTCTGCTATTCTATTACCACCCAAATTTGACTTTTTTTGACTTCAGGTTTTTGTTTCCTTTAAACATGAACATCACATTTATCTTTCCTTTTATTTTTTGTTGATTTTTTTATGAGTTGAGGGCCCATAAAATTCCATGGCCCTGCAGCTGTCTCCTAAAATAGTTACTTTGAAGTGCCCTTAGCTGTACTCACTTCTTCCTCCTCAGTTGCCAGCCCATAGAGTCTCAGAAGAAACTTGGAAATCATAAGAGCCTGTTCCAATTGTCAACAAAGCAAACTTTGAAGGAGCGACTAATGGTATTATCAGCTCTGTACATCTCCAGTTTCTCAAATAAATGGTATTTTAGCCTGTTCAGATTGCACTAATGAAATCCACAGACTGAAGAATTTATAAACCAACAGAATTGTATTTCTTACTGTTCTGGAGACTAGTCGTGTGACATCAGGGTGCCAGCAGGATCAAGTGAGGCCCTTCTTTCAGGTCCTACACTTTTTATTGTATCCTATCCTAAAGAATCTGCCTGCTAACACAGGAGATGCAGTTTCAATCCCTGGGTCAGGAAGATCCCCTGGAGAAGGAAAATGGCAACCCACTCCAGCATTCTTGCCTACAGAATCCCACGGACAGAGAAACCTGGTGAGCTACAGTCCATAGGATTGCAAGAGTCAGACACAACTTAGTGATTAAACCACCACCACCCATGGCAGAGGGGCATAGGGAGCTCAGTGGAATCGCTTATAAGAGAACCCCATGGAAAAAGCAAGAGAGTTCCAGAAAAATGTCTACTTCTGCTTTATTGACTATGCCAAAGCCTTTGACTGTGTGGATCACAATAAACTGTGAGTCCATTCTGAAGGAGATCAACCCTGGGATTTCTTTGGAAGGAATGATGCTAAAGCTGAAACTCCAGTACTTTGGCCACCTCATGCGAAGAGTTGACTCATTGGAAAAGACTCTGATGCTGGGAGGGATTGGGAGCAGGAGGAGAAGGGGACGACCAAGGATGAGATGGCTGGATGGCATCACGACTCGATGGACATGAGTCTGAGTGAACTCCGGGAGATGGTGATGAACAGGGAGGCCTGGAGTGCTGCGATTCATGGGGTCACAAAGAGTCAGACACGACTGAGAAACTGAACTGAACTGAACTGATGCCTGAGAATTCCTCCCTCATGACCTAATTGCTTCCCAAAGGTCTCACTGACTAGTATTATTACCTTTGGCAATTATGATTTCAACATGAATTTTGGGTGGACACGTTCACATGACAGTAAATAGCAATCCTATTACATTAGATAAATCCAATCTTCTCTTCAGGTTCCAACATACGGATGATCAGTTACATTTTCCTGGATTCCTCTAGCAATCTGAAATATAACAACATAACCCCTTCCTTACCTCTTTCCTCCCATGCTTTCTTCCTCCTTTATTTTTTTCTACCTTACTCCCTACCTCTCTGCCTCCCCTTCTTCCTTCATTATTTTATTTTTTTCTTTTGCCCCAGATTCTATGACTTGAACTAATCGAGTATCATTATTTGGTAATGGTGATCATAAATCATTGACTGTCATATTCAACTCTACATCACACTCTCTGTCAAAGCATATTTGCCTGTGGTCATCACTTCTCCAACTTCACACGCCTCAGGTCTTGTGATGAAGTAAAAAGAAGAAACACATGTTTACATGGTTGCATTTGGTCTTTCTGGTCAAGTAATTTGGATGATAAGAATCTTGATGAATTTACAGCAATAACTAACATTTTATTGAGCTCATACTTACATATCAGACAGAGTTAGAACATTATATGTATTTTCTCATTTAACTCTATGAGGCAGATACTGTATTTCCAAATTTTATAGATAAGACAGTAGAGCCCCAGAGAAGTTAAGCACTGCTAAAGTCAGGCAACACTAAGTTTGGGTTACAATCTTGATATAAATGTCTTGTTATTTGGGAAATTTTTCAAATAAAAATCCATAAGCACATAAAATGACTTTCATTTTAAAAAATGAAATAGGACATTTAAAAAATGAAATTGGACATTAAAAAAATGAAATTGACTATATTAAGATGTATATAGTTTAAGACTTAGTTTAGGTTTAAAGTTTAAGACTCCTGCTACGGACATGACTGAGTGACTGAACTGAACTGAGCTGAATGAGAGCAGATCCGTTTTTTCAACTGTATAATTCTTTCTCTAGTGTAGGAATAGTCTTGGGGCTCCATAAGCTGGATATCATGATTTGAAAGGTTTTTGTATAGTGAGATTAATAATTTCTTCAGGAATTACACTTGGTTATTCAAAACCTATTTGTTAGAATATTTCCCATTTTTAGGGATTTTTCAGCAGGGCATAATTCCTAATACACACTGTTCACACCATTCCAGTGGATGCTTGGTGGTCTTTGACTTACTTCGTAAGTTTTTTAACTAATTTCCTCACCACTTTATCATCGCTTTGCTCCATGCATAGCCTCTGGAATCTGTTTTCCTTTCCTAAGCAGTTTCTGCTACACAATCTTTCAGTCATATTCCCTGGGATGATTACAAACAGTGGTGCCATTTTGACTTTAATTCATTACAGATTGAGTAATGAGTTTGTAATGATTCTCTCGAGATTTTCTTTAAGCCTCTTCCCAATTCATCTTTTCCCCATCTATCACCAAGTCCTTGAAATCTGTCTTCTTTTTCTCTTTATATTTGGACTCTGTACAATTCTGTATTCCTGCATAGGCCAATCCCGAGAATTTAGACAGAATCTTAGCAACCTCAGGGAACTTCAGCTGCCCATTAATATTTTAGAGATGGAAAAAATTGCTTCCTTCTGGACCTTTTCTACACACTTGGAGATCCCAATTTCTTCTTCTTCTGCTAAGTGCTCATGAGGTCCCACAAAATTAGTTCCCCCTACCTTAGTGGGTTGACCCCATCATAGGTTCCCTTAACTGAGAACTGCCAACAGATGATTCCCAAGGGTGCCTATACAATAGGAACTAGGGCTAGAAAGCTACAGGGAGAGGATAGATCCTCTAATGTGTTTTACACACACAGATTGATAAATTATGAAACTATGTGTCTATTTTGCTGGCAAAAGTATTTGCTGTCATTGTTCTTTCTCAGAGTCACTGAAATGCTATGTCAAAGTGCCTGTTTATCCCTCTCTCCTTTTAACAAGTTTTGTATATTTCCCAGGGCCAGAAATTCCTCAGTCCCTCAATCATTTAAAATTATCTCATTAACAATGAGCTTACTACACTCTCCTGGTTCTCAGTCCTCAAATATAACCTATTGTATTATAATTGATTGTGTAAACTATACAAATTTCAAATTAGGGTACAGAAGGGGAGAATTAAGCCAACCCGCAATATAGAAAACTATTGCTTTATTTCTAGATGTTGTTTAAATCCTATATAGGCATACTTCATTTTATTGTGTTTAGCTTTACTGCATTTCACAGATACAGTGTTTTTGACACACTGAAGGTTTCTGATAGCCCTGAATTGAACAAGTCTATTTTCAACATCATTTTGTCATTTCATGTTTTTGTGTTACACTGTGGTAACTCTCTCAAATTTCAAAGTTTTCATTATTATTATTGTATTTGTTATGGTGATCAATGATCTTCGATGTTCCTGTTGAAAAAGATCGGGACTTATTAAATGATCAGGTGATGGTTAGTATTTTTTTCACAATAGAAATTATTTTTTATTAATTAAGGTATGTATGTTTAAAGTATTAAAGGTATGTATTTTTTCAGACATAATCCTATTACACACTAATAGACTACAGCACAGTGCAGACATAACTTCAATATACTGAGAAATCCCCAAAATTGTGCAATTTACTTCATTGCAGTATTCACTTTATTGCTGTGGTCGGAAACTGAGGCAGGAAGAACCCAAGGGCAAGGACAGCCTTCTCATGTATAGGCATTAAGCAGAAGCCGAAACCACCTTCTTGTTTTTCACTTAAAGAGGCCATAATGCATGGAAGGATGGCTTCTAAAACAGAAACTTTTTTTAGAGCAAGAAAGTCTAACCTTAAAAGGCATGGAACATATGCAAATAAAAATACACATGTTGCTGATGATGGGTTGAAAGACAAAGCAGTCCACTGCAGCCTCTTTATGTTTGCTGTCAAGATTTCCCAGTCTGACACATGCACAGATGGGGGTGTCAAGTCTTCTTCTAGCAACCTTGGCTACAATGTAATATCATTATAATATCATTATCATTGCGGTTTTGACCCACTTTCCTGGTGGGTTTCTCTTAAGGTGTTCAGGCCCGGTGGAAGTCCAAATAAAGTATTACAGATGACCCTCTCATAGGGGAAAGAAAGGGGAATCACTCACATCTAAATCCTGAGACTAAGCCCACGTTAACAACCTAAGCTGCCACTATTGCACACTTCTCACTTGCAAGGATGTCTACGCTCTTCTCCAAGTATATAACCTTTGCTTCTGCCCTAAATAAACTGCTTCTTTGTGAGCTTTCCCACATATACTGTGCTTCTAATAAACTCTATACCTGCTTTACAATCTTGATCTCTGTGGAATTCTTTCTTCAAAGAAGTCAAGGGCCAAGTCCTTTTGCTTGCCAAAATCAAAAACAAATGCACATTATGTCCCAGGCATGCCTATACAGTCTGTGCAGGCTCCATGTCTTGGGGTTCTACATACATGCTTGGACTCAACAACCTCCAATTGTGTACTATCAGGAACTGGTAGAATTTGAAAACGTTAAATGCCTGGATAAGAAGGTCCAACTAAAAGACTTTAGAATCTGTGGATTCTGATATCTGCTGGAAGTGAGGAAGGGGTGGTCCTGGAACCAATACCTCTCAGATATCAAGGAATGACTCTATTACAAAATCCCTAATTCAATGATGATGAAAACTAGGATAGAATAAAAAACACGTATAATTTCAGTCAATAAGTAAAAGCTTTCTTAAAAAAATTAAATCTGCCAAAACAAAGCAGTACACTAAAAGAATTCCCTCTTACAACTTCTAAGTAAGTTCAATGTGTAAGGGTCACATGCATATAATAGGCTACCAATAAATATTTGTTCTAAGAATGAACCAGAATTTCTAAGGAACTACAAAAAACAATCAAGTAAATATATTCAGTGAGAAAAGGACTGTACCACTCAGGGGCCATTAATTATGAGAAAAGAGGCATGAAGAAAGTAAGTAGAGAGGCTTCTTGAGGGGTTCTTCTTGTCTCATGCTTACAGAGGAGTTTGTGGCTGGGGAAGTAGATTGAAGGGGAAGTAGGTATATAAGTGTGACCAATGGACAGGGACAGAATGAGTAGGAGCAGATGCAGTGATTAAAAGAATTTCAAGAGAACATTAAGAAGCTTTCCTATGGGAAGAGTTCTGTCAATTCTTATAAATTTTTATACCTTCCCTTTGGAAAACTCATAATAAAGATCAGTGATTCCTCAGGGATTTCAAAAGTCAATGCCTATAATTTTGAAGCAACTTCCCTGTAGCCTCAAAGTAGCTCAGATTCTTTTACGTCTCTAAAAGGCCTATCCTCCCACATTTATCATCACACTTATACACTATCAATTATCTGAAGGCAATGTGTTCTCATTCCTAAGATGGGGCGCTTCCTTGATAGCTCAGTTGGTAAAGAATCTGCCTGCAATGCAGGAGACCCTGTTTCAATTCCTGGGTCAGGAATATCCCCTGGAGATTAAGTAGGTAAGAATATCTACTACAGTATTCTTGGGCTTCCCTTGTGGCTCAACTGGCAAAGAATATGCCTGCAATGTGGGAGACATGGGTTCAGTTCCTGGGTTGGGAAGATCCCCTGGAGAAGGGAAAGGCTACCTACTCCAGTATTCTGGCCTGGAGAATTCCATGGGCTGTATAGTCCCCAGGGTCACAAAAGTCTTTCCTAGGATGGGATCAGACAGAGAGAAGCTGGGTTCTGACAGTCTCACTCTCTCTTGCAGGTCCAGTCATGGAAGAGCAGATGCAGCTGCAGATTCTGCCAGAGAAAGATGAATCTACAGCAGCAGGCACGGAATGAACAGGTTCAAATTAAACATCATAACAGCCAATCTGAGTAAAATAAATCATTGACGGGAGTCCACAGTGAGATAGCTGCTGGTTTGGGCTTATGGGGAGACTCCTAGCCTAGATGGCACTGAGAAATTTAGTTGGCTATGAAGATGAGAGCAAGAAAGCTGGACTCGATGGCTATTTCAGGGTCAGGGTTGCAAAAGCAAAGTCTTTGTTTTGTTTGATTTGATTTCTTGGTTTGCTTTTTTGTTTCTTGGTTGTAATCAACAAAAACTAAGCCTAGAACACCATGCTTAGAAAATGGATGGGAACAAGGAAGCGGGGCTGTTGCTGCCACCATAGCTCTACTAAGGAAGCTGCACTACTGCTGCCTAAATAAATTATGAATTATCCCTGCTTATTTGGTCATGTATTTCAAGTGTCCTGGCAGGAGGAATCCAATGGGGCAAACTTAAATCACATGCAAACTCCCATTAGCTGCTTCTACTATTTTTGAGATAGCAAATATCTTTTTTTCTCTCTTGGTTGCCTATCAGGGACCCACGTTTCATCAAGACTTACACAATGGTAGATTCCATAAGCATATGAGATTTTAGATGCTAAAAGAATCAATCCACAGAACTGAGTAAGAAGAAGACAGATTACTAGGTCATTTAACAGAACTCAAAAAAGAATAAATCTGTTGTGGAATCAGGGCACATAGAAAGACTGGAGTTAGTGAATCTGACAGACCCTGATGTTGGAGCGGAAGTACTGAGTTCAGGCTATCTGGTGGTAACTTGATTCTGAGTTTGGGTCTTAATCCGGGTGTGCACAGCATCTTCTGCCATGTGGAATATTTTATCGGGGGACTTGACAATGTTGTTGAGCCTGCTGGTTCCCAGATTCAGGCCCAACACAAGTAGTGATGGTAAAGATTTTAATATAGGGTTCAGGAGACGATTATTGGCATTTTAATAAATGCTATGATGTTACATAAAATCCATTCTGACAAAATGAAGTGGTGGTTTGGAAATTATATATGGATGATTTACTTTGGTTCTGTGTTAATTTATGTATGCACATAATTCTCAGGTGACCTGTAGAAATAACATCACTTACCAATTGCTGAATTGCTGTGTGATTGGTAGTCTTTCAAAAAGCTCTATGAAAGAAAATAAACCTTAAAATGTAACATCAATATCAACTAGACACCAATATTTTAATTTTACTGCAAAAAAAATACATCAGCTAAAGTCTTTAATAGCTTGAAATTCCCTCCAGGTCTCCCAGCATTCCGTGGCTGGATGCCAGAGCCTGGACTGACCACTAGCCAGACCTGGGTTCTCTAATATTTGGCAATACTCAGGCTGTTTGCAACTATATGCTCCCCAGTGCACTCCCTTCTACTGTGCTTAAGGAGGCAGAGGGATGCTGAAGGTATCTTTATGACAGCATAAGATTCCTTGTCACAGGGATAAAATTCAGTGGACTTTTATAGCAGCAGCTGCTCTCCTGGAACTAGGAGAAATAATTCTCCAGGTAATCACAAAAGTAAAAAAGAAAAAGGATAAAAGAAGAAATAGAAACAAACATATTATATTCAGGAAAGTATCAACGGGGCAGGAGGGAGGGCTAAGACCAGCATTTATTGTGTTTTGACTATGGCTTCAAGGTTCCCATTAAGCTCAGGGAGGAGAAATACAGGCAGTTAGGGGTGGATGTCACAGCCAAGAAATGCTGTCATCTGCAACACTGCCAGCTCTCTGGGTCTCCAGGGCCAAAACTATAGAAATGACTTTCTAGTCTGAAAAATCTAAAGATGTAAAGATAAAAACCATATTGGGTATTTCACAATGTTTGATAATTGATGACTGTGTAATGGAAAAAGAAAAAAAAAACCTTTGACAGAATACTTTCCTATATCTATTAGACTTTGTAAGTCGGTTAGATAGAGAGAAGTCCTTAAAATAAAGAAGGTGGCAAAGACCTGAAAGTAATGACTGGAAAACCTTTATGGAGCCAGAAAGTATAGCAACAACAGAAAAAGAAAGTACCTAGGTAATAAAATGTCTTCGTTATTTTATAAATTTTGACTGTAAGGTGAATTCTTATTTCAAANATAAAGAAGGTGGCAAAGACCTGAAAGTAATGACTGGAAAACCTTTATGGAGCCAGAAAGTATAGCAACAACAGAAAAAGAAAGTACCTAGGTAATAAAATGTCTTCGTTATTTTATAAATTTTGACTGTAAGGTGAATTCTTATTTCAAAAACTATCAGGGAGATTGAATTCCTATGGTCCCTTGTGGAGAACCAATGAAAATTCCCTTTCTGACAGGTAACAGGCTACAAATAAGTCATTCATACTAGAGGCCTGTAACTCTAACATCAGCAGTGATTTGGACTGGTTGGATCGAATTCAGGCAAATGACTCATTTACTTTACTAGAAGAAAAGAAACACACATACAGGGCCACTAACATAAAAGTTCACATAACTTGCAAATTCTGTCTGCCTTGGAGAAATTCTATTCCATTTGAACCACGTTTACTGAAATAGGATATGCTGGCCTTTATGGTATTCTTATGGTTCACCCTGTACAAGCTGCCTACTCTCAGGTAGAGCCAGTGTAGCTTGATCTTAAAGATTTTTAAACCTAGTAGGGTGTATAGTGTCAAACAAAAAAAGTTGATTTTTTTTTAAGTGTTAAGATCTTTCTTGATGTAGGGGCAATAATGGATAGCATCTCCTCTGGATACACGGTGAAAGCAGCTTTCTTCTCTTCTCAAGTGTCCTTCAATGCATCTGGTTATTTTGGGCTGCTATATAAGATTCTGGTGATATTGGGAGGATACATGATGGTGAAGAATGTTCTATATGTCAGTCTGCTAATTAGGAAGCCAGCTTACTGACTGGCTATTGAGTGCCCCATTTCCCAGGGCTGTACATGATTTCTAAATATTTGAATTGTTCATGAAAGCTAAGTACATGCCACAGTTTCTCCTCATGCCTATTGACTTCCAAGGAGTTCTCCATTGCATAGACTCAGTCCTTCTTTACTCTCAAAATGTTACTGGGCAACTGTCTAGGCAGTATCTTTGCCCATTTCTGAAAGTAAATCTACATTGACAAATATCTTAATTTATCAAATTTGCTTATTTTTACCCATCACCCATATACCACTGTGACAGAAATTCAACAATTGCAATTCCTTAGTTTGTATTTTAGAGAAGTCTAAAATAATAAAATAATATAGTCCAAAAGGCAGCACTTGGATGCAATCTCAAAAACAGAATAGATGATGGATGAAACTGGAACCTATTATACAGAGTGAAGTAAGCCAGAAAGAAAAACACCAATACAGTATACTGACACATATATATGGAATTTAGAAAGATGGCTGTGATGACCCTGTATGTGAGACAGCAAAAGAGACACAGATGTATAGAAAGGACTTTTGGTCTCTGTGGGAGAGGGAGAGAGTGGGATGATTTGGGAGAATGGCATTGAAACGTGTATACTATCATGTAAGAACGAAGCACAAGCCTATGTTCGATACAGGATACAGGATGCTTGGGGCTGGTGCACGGGGATGATCCAGAGAGATGATATGGGGTGGGAGGTGGGAGGGGGATTAGGGATTGGGAGCTAATATACACCCATGGTGGATTCATGTCAATGTATGGCAAAACCAATACGGTATTGTAAAGTAAAATAAAGTAAAAATAAAATTAGATAGACAAAGTGCCTGATGAACTATGGACAGAGGTTCCTGACATTGTACAAGACACAGGGATCAAATTCATCCCCAGGAAAAAGAAATGCAAAAAAGTAAAATGGCTGTCTGAGGAGGCCTTACAAATAGCTGTGAAAAGAAGAGAAGCGAAAAGCAAAGGAGAAAAGGAAAGATATTCCCATTTTAACGTGGAGTTCCAAAGAATAGCAAGGAGAGATAAGAAAGCCTTTTTCGCATACAGGGTTATCATTACCATCTGGGATGACCCAGAAAGATGGTATGGGGAGGGAGGTAGGAGGGGTGTTCAGGATTGCGAACACGTGTACACCCATGGCGGATTCATGTTGATGTATGGCAAAACCAATACAGCATTGTAAAGTAAAACAAAATTTAAAAACAAAAAAAAGGAAAGAAAGCCTTTCTCAGTGATCAATGCAAAGAAATAGAGGAAAACAATAGAATGGGAAAGACTAGAGATCTCTTCAAGAAAATTAGAGATACCAAGGGAACATTTCATGCAAAGATGGGCTCAATAAAGGACAGAAATCGTATGGACCTGACAGAAGCAGAAGATATTAAGGAGAGGTGGCAAGAAAACACACAAGAACTGTACAAAAAGATCTTCATGACCCAGTTAACTATGATGGTGTGATCACTCACCTAGAGCCAGACATTCTGGAGTCTGAAGTCAAGTGGACCTTCAGAAGCATCACTACAAACAGTGCTAGTAGAGGTGATAGAATTCCAGTTGAGCTGTTTCAAATCCTAAAAGATGATGCTGTGAAAGTGCTGCACTCAATATGCCAGCAAATTTGGAAAACTCAGCAGTGGCCACAGGGCTGGAAAAGGTCATCCAATCCCAAAGAAAGGCAATGCCAAAGAATGCTCAAACTACCACACAATTGCACTCATCTCACACGTTAGTAAAGTAATGCTCAAAATTCTCCAAGTCAGGCTTCAGCAATACATGAACCATGAACTTCCAGATGTTCAAGCTGGTTTTAGAAAAGACAGAGGAACCAGAGATCAAATTGCCAACATCTGCTGGATCATCGAAAAAGCAAGAGAGTTCCAGGAAAACATTTATTTCTGCTTTATTGACTATGCCAAAGCCTTTGATTGTGTGGATCACAATAAACTGTGGAAAACTCTGAATGAGATGGGAATACCAGACCACCTGACCTGCCTCTTGAGAAATCTGTATGCAGGTCAGGAAGCAACAGTTAGAACTGAACATGGAACAACAGACTGGTTCCAAATAGGAAAAGGAGTATGTCAAGGCTGTATATTGTCACCCTGCTTATTTAACTTATATGCAGAGTACATCATGAGAAACGCTGGGCTGGAGGAACACAAGCTGGAATCAAGATTGCCAGGAGAAATATCAATAACCTGATATGCAGATAACATCATCCTTTTGGCAAAATGTGAAGAAGAACTAAAGAGGGTCTTGATGAAATTGAAAGAGGAGGGTGAAAAAGTTGGCTTAAAGCTCAACTTTCAGAAAACTAAGATCATGGCATCCAGTCCCATCACTTCTTGGCAATTAGATGGGGAAACAGTGGAAAGAGTTAGAGACTTTATTTTGGGGGACTCCAAAATCACTGCAGATGGTGATTGCAGCTATGAAATTAAAAGATGCTTACTCCTTGGAAGGAAAGTTATGACCAACCTAGACAGCATATTAAAAAGCAGAGCTATTACTTTGCCAACAAAGGTCCGTCTAGTCAAGGCTATGGTTTTTCCAGTAGTTATGTATGTATGTGAGAGTTGAAGAATTGATGCTTTTGAATTGTGGTGTTGGAGAAGACTCTTGAGAGTCCCTTGGACTGCAAGGAGATCCAACCAGTCCATTCTGAAGGAGATCAGTCTTAGGTGTACAGTGGAAGATCTGATGCTGAAACTGAAACTCCAATACTTTGGTCACCTGATGAGGAGAATTGAATCATTGGAAAAGACTCTGATGCTAGGAAAGATTGAGGGCAGGAGGAGAAGGGGACAACAGAGGATGAGATGGTTGGATGGCTTCACTGACTCAATGGTCATGATTTTGGGTAGGCTCCAGGAATTGGTGATGGACAGGGAGATCCGACATGCTGAAGCTCATGGGGTTGTAAACAGTCAGATACGACTGAGCGACTGAACCGAGCTGAAAATAATATACCTCTTCTTAAAATAAAATTAACTGCAATGTTAAAAGGCATATAAGTCATATTTATGTTCATTTATACCATTTTTTTCCATTTCTGCAGCTTACATTTCTTTGTTTCTATTGGGTTGGCCAAAAACTTCATATAGATTTTCCATAATATCTTATGGAAAAGCATAAATGAACTTTTTGGCCAACACAATAGAACAAAATGGATGTGTTAATTTTTCACTCAGTAGTGTCCTAGTCTTTGCAACCCTATGGACTGTAGCCCACAAGGCTCCTCTGTGCATGGGATTTATTTGTTTCTATTGGGTTGGCCAAAAACTTCATATAGATTTTCCATAATATCTTATGGAAAAGCATAAATGAACTTTTTGGCCAACACAATAGAACAAAATGGATGTGTTAATTTTTCACTCAGTAGTGTCCTAGTCTTTGCAACCCTATGGACTGTAGCCCACAAGGCTCCTCTGTGCATGGGATTTCCCAGGCAAGCATATTGGAGTGGGTTGCCATTTCCTTCTTCAGGGAATCGTCTCAACCCAGGTATTGAACCAACAACTTCTTCATTGGCAGGTGGATTCTTTACCACTGAGCCATTAGGGAAGCCTATAAATTGTAATAACATCATCATTTTTCCCAGTTTTTGACTCCAGAATGATGTCCCATTTCATTGAAATAACTTATTAAGGATAGTGTGAGTCCCTACAGATTTACTTGCTAGATATTGCTTTTTTCAAAGTATTTCTACAGACTTTTCTGAAAATTCTCCAGCTTTCTCACAAAATCTTATGAATCAATTCTTCCTGTTTTCCTTACAAGAATCCCTGCCTCATCTATACCCTTCCATCTTTGAGGCTGATATTAGATGGAGGTCACTTCAGTAAGTCAGTGATTACTGTTGCTATGTGGTGGTGTTCGGGTTCCAGGGTTGGGGAAGCATCACTTTCCCATTTTAATAAAGTATTTCTAATGGTGGTAATTTGAAGGAGGGATGATGGAAGAAAGAGCATCTGGTCTGGCCCATTAAATGAATGTGAGGCCATAGTCTCTGAGTCAAGGATTACAGGAGGAGATGAAAGTGTGTCATGGGGTTTGTATAAAAAGTTCAGCTTTGGGCTTTATTTTGTGTTACACCCATATACAATAACTAGAAGATAGTTGATAATATGCAAATAAATCTAATGAGAGTGGTGTGGACTAGAAATATAGATTACTAGAAATATACATAACTTCTACAATAGAAGTTACCAAGGAATAAATGGTAATTGACTATGCCAAAGCCTTTGACTGTGTGGCTCACAATAAACTGTGGAAAATTCTGAAAAAGATGGGAATACCAGACCACCTAACCTGCCTCTTGAGAAATCTGTATGCAGGTCAGGAAGCAATAGTTAGAACTGAACATGGAACAACAGACTGATTCCAAATAGGAAAAGGAGTACGTCAAGGCTGTATATTGTCACCCTACTTATTTATCTTATATGCAGAGTACATCATGAGAAACGCTGGACTGGAAGAAACACAAGCTGGAATCAAGATTGCCAGGAGAAATATCAATAACCTCAGATATGCAGATGATACCATCCTTATGGCAGTGACTGCAGCCATGAAATTAAAAGACGCTTACTCCTTGGAAGAAAAGTTATGACCAACCTAGATAGTATATTCAAAAGCAGAGACATTACTTTGCCGACTAAGGTCCGTCTAGTCAAGGCTATTATGGTTTTTCCTGTGGTCATGTACGGATGTGAGAGTTGGACTGTGAAGAAGGCTGAGCGCCAAAGAATTGATGCTTTTGAACTGTGGTGTTGGAGAAGACTCTTGAGAGTCCCTTGGACTGCAAGGAGATCCAACCCGTCCATCCTGAAGGAGATCAGCCCTGGGATTTCTTTGGAAGGAATGATGCTGAAGCTGAAACTCCAGTACTTTGGCCACCTCATGCGAAGAGTTGACTCATTGGAAAAGACTCTGATGCTGGGAGGGATTGGGGGCAGGAGGAGAAGGGGACGACAGAGGATGAGCTGGCTGGATGGCATCACGGACTCGATGAACGTGAGTCTGAGTGAACTCCGGGAGATGGTGATGGACAGGGAGGCCTGGCATGCTGCGATTCATGGGGTTGCAAAGAGTCAGACACAACTGAGTGACTGAACGGAACTGAACTGAAAGTCATCAGAAAGGAGAATTTAATCCTCTGAATTTTGCAATAAGAAAAGATCTGAGGAACAGGACTATCAAAATTAAGGAGATGGTCAGGAACTGATACCCTGAGTGGATAGTATAGATGGTAATTAAAGTCATGAGAATGGAGAATTTAACCTCTGAAGCTTACAGTAAGAGAAGATCTGAGCAAAAAAGGATTGACAACATTTTAGAGACAGCTCAGGTACAATACTCTGAAATCATATGTTGGAAAATCCAAGAAGTACAACAGAAAAAATGGTAGAGAAAAGACCTGGATATTTATTGGATGTGGTGGGGGTCACACATGAGCAGTTAAAAATGATTCTAAAGTTTCAAGCATGGGTTACTGGTCTTCACTTGTGAGTTGTAAATGGATGAAAGTTTATTTGCAGAGTTAAATTCTATTTTAACATGAAATAATATTGAAAAAAATGTTTGTAATAATAAAATTATTTCTAAGCCCAGGCCAATGACCTAGAGCATTAGTGTCTTATTGATCTCATTACAACAAACTTTACTACTATGAATTATTTAGTATAATGACTTTTACCAGTCTTTGTCCACAGAGTAGTTATTCAGTTATAAGGGGAAAAAAAATCATAAGAATAAAAAGTATTTCATGAAGGTTGATTTAAGTTAAAAAAAAAAATTCATTCTCTAGAGTCATAGTGGTTTATCCAATGTGAAATGTGTTGTGCTGTGCTGGAAGCTGAAGGTAGGCTCTGGGGTGTGCATTTAAATGGAGTGAATGAATTTCCTCTGTGCAGTCCAGCCTGGAGAGAAATGGAGAAGACAGTTTAATAAAGCATGCGGTAGAATTCCCCTCTCTGCCTCTCTGGATTGTAATGGTGGAGCATTGCATTGTTCCCCTTTTCTCCAAAACTATTCTTGTCTTTTTGTTACTGAAATTTCTTATGCTCTTAACTCTCATTTTCTTCTTTGTGCTTTCTCCTTTCCTTCTCCTTCCTTCAGGCCTGCCTCTTTCCCCCCTTTTCTGCCTCTCTGCTTCTCTCCTTGCTTTTCTTCTTGTTTTTCTTTGATTAAGGCTGTTTTCTGTGTGCTCACGAGTTCTTCCACAGCTCAGTGCTCTCTGATGCCCTCACAGTGCTCGCTTTCCCTCTAAGAGCTGCAAAGTCAAACCTCTGTTGACTTGGTAGAGAAGAGCCTGACTTCATACAAAGGAAATAAGTGCATTTTCAGTCTTTGTTATTTTGATTTGTTTTTTGTTTTGTTTTGTTTTCTGTGAGCCTTATTCCTTTGGCTTCCTATTTGAGTCTGGAGAGTTGGGAGGCAATTTATCCACTCATTTTTCTAACTGTGCATTTGGTCCAGAGCTCAATGCTGGTCATTTCAAGTATCTTCGAAAGAGCCTTTCTACAGGATTCTGATGGCAACCTGCAAAAAATCATCTAAACTGCTTCTTCCCAATTCTACTGGCCTTCAGAATCAGTACATAAATATGATTGCAAATTTTCTGAGGTCAAGAATCTTGCCTTTTATTTCTTTGTGTTTTATACACATGGTGCCTTGTTGTTGCTATTCCTACTTTTAACAATGCCTATTCAAGCAGTTCTCACTGTATTAATATGGACTCAACAAGAGTACGCATAGGAGCAAATATGAGTGATTCATAACATATAATCCCTGACTTCACTGAGTTTATTATTTTGTGCATGAAAAGAGACATAACATAAAATATAACATTAACACTGATATATTGACATAAATAACAATAATATAAAGAAGTATGTAACTAGCTAGAAATGAGTGCTATAGGGATTAGGTGATGAAAAAAATAATATTTTGAACTAGAATAGATTAACAGGATTTAGCCAGAATATATTGATTTGTATCAGAGAGATGATATAAAAAAGAATATCAGAAATATTGAGAAGTTGATGGTATGCAGAATTGTTTGAATCTGAAGATATAGAAGCAAGGAGACAAATCTGGCAACTTTTAATATTAATCGTACCTGAAAATGCTGCTTGATATGTCTTAGACAATTGAATTCTGAATTTCTATTTTTTTAAGTGAAAAATTATTTACTTTATTTCTGGCTGTGCTGTGTTTCATTGCTGCGCGGGATTTTCCCTAGCTGTGGCAAGCAGGGGCTACTTTCTAGTTGCAGCACATAGCTTCTCGGTGCCATGGCTTCTCTTGCTGCAGGGCAAGGGCTCTAGGGTGCATCGAATTCATTAGTTGCAGCACGTGGCCTCGGTAGTTGTGGCTCCCAGACTCTGGAGCATAGGCTCAATAGTTGTGTCTCACAGGTTTAATTACTCTGCTGCAAGTGGGATATCCCTGGATCAGGGATCAAACCCAGGTCTCCTGCAATGGCAGGCAGATTCTTTACCAGTGAGCCATCTGAGAGGCCCTAGAGTTCTCGTTTTGAAGGCCATCATTCTTGATTAACATTGTCTGAGCAAGTACTTTGTACAAAGCAAACACAAATGGATCATGGCCCAAGGGTTAGGAATGTGGGATTAGGAATCTGAGGGCCAGAGGAAAGAAAGCTTCAACAATTTCTGTATTTGGATGTATTTGGAGACTTAAGCAATTCCTAAATCTTAAACATTCTAAACCAAGATTTCCTTAGCTGTGATGGTAATAATAATAGTATCTAACTTTTTCTTTTTACCATAAACAAGATATGAAGTAACCAAATCAGCTGCAACAGGGCCTGGAACATGGTAAGGATTCAGTAACTGTTAACAGTCTCAGAACTTGGACAAAAGTAGTAGACTTTATACAAAACGTTTGAAGTGCCCAGATAACTTTATCATGAATTTTGGGTGTACACTTCTTTTGTTTTCCACTTTATTTCAGTTTTGTGTGAATTAAATCCTAGTTTATCAGGATTTCAAGATGGCACAATCTATGCTGTTCATGCCACCTACATCCAATGGCCTAGCCAAGGAGTGATATCACAAAGTTTCCATGTAAACCTACCACTTCCTGATTCTCTCCTGACTTAAAGTGAGGCCTAACCTTGGTTCCCATAGGTAGACCAGAACTACAAGCCAGGGAACAACTGTAGGAGCAACCCTAACTAATGAAGAAGGGAATTTATGAGTGAGAACCTAGGCTTCTTCTCCTTTTCTGGAGTAGCTTTGAATTCTCTTCCAGAAATTCTGTCAGATGATCTTCAGTGGATNTGACTTAAAGTGAGGCCTAACCTTGGTTCCCATAGGTAGACCAGAACTACAAGCCAGGGAACAACTGTAGGAGCAACCCTAACTAATGAAGAAGGGAATTTATGAGTGAGAACCTAGGCTTCTTCTCCTTTTCTGGAGTAGCTTTGAATTTTCTTCCAGAAATTCTGTCAGATGATCTTCAGTGGATAGAGTCTCCAGCTTCCTAGAAGAGTACCCTTCTCATGAATAAATAAAGTTTTATGACTCTTCTCCTTTTGCTGTCTAACTTCATCACTCTCACATTTTGCTTTCTATGCCAGTTATCAAGTTATTTGCTCCAAATCTATGCTTTATTTCCTGATTTGGGTAATAGAGATGAGCC
The DNA here is from genome assembly GCA_006410635.1 of Cephalophus harveyi. Lineage (NCBI taxonomy): Eukaryota > Metazoa > Chordata > Mammalia > Artiodactyla > Bovidae > Cephalophus > Cephalophus harveyi. The sequence continues at coordinate 285,087 of SJYT01045685.1, forward strand.
CTGCAGAATTTCTCTTCTGCCAGTTGACCCAGTGTTAAGCTGTTTCAGTAGAGGGTGATGGAGAAACACCTTGGAGAGGAAGGGGTTTCAGGGTGCTTCTTTAGGTAAGCTACATATGATAAAATATGATGCTTCCAGGGCACCTGGCAGTCAGCATTCCATGAACAACTTCTCCTGGCATACCCCTCAGGTGGTTTGGCAGCAAAGTCCCTCCAGCACAGGGCCTCCCAGGAAAGGTTTTCCATGGCAGTACCTAGAGCAGTTTGAAGTGAAATGGCATTGGCACAGTATCTCCCTATAGATGGCTCCTCTCAGAACCCCTTGGGCATCTTTACTGCCTCAGTGAAACTCACTGAGCCAGAGGTGCACCTTGGTCAACAAGGTCTGGATCTTAGCCCTGAGGATGTGTCTGTGTTCGTGTGTGTGTGTGGTGGAGAAGTGGAGGCACTCTACTAGAAGACCTTTCTTTGTCGCTCCATCTAAGCATTGGGATAGTTAGTGTCTGCTCCTCATATCTACCTTTCCCACATTTTATAGCATTAGCTTTATTCCTTAGTTTTAGCTAATCTCTGTTAATCCAATCTCATTTTACAGTTTATACTTCTTTATATGAAGCTTTCCATGCTTAAATTTCTGTTTGAGTCCTATCTCCTAAATGTACCCAGACCTACATATCTCCCAAATAAACTACTTGCACCCGAATCATTGTGCAGAGTCTGCATTTGGGTGATTACAAACTAAAACTGGTATGTCTTAATTGAGGCATGATGTAGCATCTAATTACACAGATTCACATCAATAACAGACTGAGATGTGAAATGGAAGAGAAAGTGCTGGCTTTCAATAGCTTTAGCACACTGATTCCCAAAATGTGGTCTCTGGACCATCAGCATTAACATCATGTGGAAAATTGGTGTGTACATGCGTGCTCAGTTCAGTTCAGTCGCTCAGTCGTGTCTGACTCTTTGTGACCCCATGAATCGCAGCATGCCAGGCCTCCCTGTCCATCACCAACTCCCGGAGTTCACTCAAACTCATGTCCATCGAGTCAGTGATGCCATCCAGCCATCTCATCCTCTGTCGTCCCCTTTTCCTCCTGCCCCCAATCCCTCCCAGCATCAGAGTCTTTTCCAATGAGTCAACTCTTCGCATGAGGTGGCCAAAGTACTGGAGTTTCAGCTTTAGCATCATTCCTTCCAAGGAAATCCCAGGGCTGATCTCCTTCAGAATGGACTGGTCACTTTAATTGTGTCTAACTTTGTGCAACCCCTTGGACTGCAGCCTGCCAGGCTCCTCTGTCCTGGGATTCTCCAGGCAAGAATACTGGAGTGGGTTGCCATTTCCTTCTCCAGGGGATCTTCCCAAACCAGGGTTCAAACCTTCATCTCTATGTTTCCTGCATTGGCAGGCGAATTCTTTACTATGAGTGCCACCTGGGAAGCCCCTGGAAAAATGGTAAAAATGACAGTTTTTATGCCATTTCCCAGACTTACTGAATCAGAAACTCAGGGATTGGGGGTTTCAAACCCTGTGTTTTAAAAAGCTCTATAGGTGATTTTAACATGGTGTAAAGTTTAAGAGCCAATGTTCAGAACTTTAAATATATGAGGATAAATATAAGAATTGTGAAGCAGATTAACTTTTTATAACTGAAGTAAATGTCTTGAAGAAAGAGAATGAAAGCCTTAAGTCAACCAACTATTCACTCGGAGCTGTGAGAGCAGAAAGCCTTCATGGCAGTGTTTGAGCTCCTCTTCTGCAGCTGAAGTGCAAGATGTGCTAACAGTTAGGCTCAGCATTTGATCATAAGAGAGGTGTAACTCCAAACAAATATCAGTTCACAGCCCTCAAAAATCTTATATGCCAAATTCAGTGCCATGATAGGGAAGAATGAGAGACATCAAGGACTCAGATGAGCCATTTAGTGGGTAAGTGTGCTTGAGAATTTTCAACCTTTATACCCACCTCATCACTGGCAGAGGAAAACATCGCTCCCCTTGTCTGGACATATTCAAAAGTTTCATATGAGGTCCATGCTGGAAAGATATTTGCCCCCCTCAAGTTCTGTACTTGCTCCACTCCCCTGCATCAGCAATTCTATGTTCAATAACTGAGATCAAGTCTTGTCCTGGCATTAACAGGGGAAGTCTGTCCCTGGTATGGATTATTCTGGAAAAAATCTGAAGAACCCTTATACTATGTAATGGCAGGGTATTTATGAGAATATTCCTAAAATGACTCACTGAGTGTAGTGCAGAATATAAGACGAGACAACAGAGACTCACTAAAAGCAGGACAGTCTCCTCTGATTCAGAATTCGGTATTTTCACAAGGACCTATAACGTCTCCTTAATGCTTATAGACAAAGATGGCCTACAAGTTCAATATGCCAGAATCACATCGGCAGAGTGCAGAGGAAGGGGATAAAAGATTTAAAGATGGGGACCTATAGGAGAGGGCACTAATATATAGATCTTTATAACTTATATCAATGCCCACTAGAAAGTGCCCACTGCAAAGAGATGTTGGACAAACACTGGACAAAATGATTCAACCAGTATATGTCAGCCAGCTTATGTCCCTAACCATGGTGGTTCTTGCTCAAGGGGCCCATGAACAGTGTATTCACAGTGACAAAAATGAGGTTATGCATGAACTCAATTGCTTACATTTCTTTCCCCTAAACCAAGTGAGTAGTAGAGACCAATATTGAGTACTGATTAAGGTGCTCTCTCTTAATGAGACCAACCAGTCACTTGGTAGCAAGTTAATTACTTCAGAATCTATGGGAAAAAGTTCTATGGGAAAAATAGATGAGTAAAATTATAGGTCAGGGGTGAGGCTGGATCCAGAATGTTCAGTAGACTAAAGAGTTTATGAACATCTATTATTGCCTTGGGACTGACTGCAGCAATGAAGGCTATAAAAACTTCCCACTAATCCTCCTACTGTGGGTAAAATGAAGCTCAGTATATAGGTTCTTGAATGCCAAATTAAGGAAGTTATATTTTTTTATTTCCCTTGAGGAATAAAAAACTCACCAGTGGGTAAGATAATATAGTCAACAGCCTTTGTTTGTTGTCTAGTTGCTAAGTCATGTGTGACTCTTTGCTACCCCACAGACTGTACCCTGCCAGACTCTTCTTTCCATGGAATTTCCCGGGCAAGAATACTGAAGTGGTTGTCATTTCCTTCTCCAGCAGATCTTCCTGACCCAAGGATTGAACCCATGTCTCCTGCTTTGGCAGCAGCCACCACGGAAGACTTTACTACCTCCAGAAGTACCCTCCTCCACATACATACATATGCGTATATCAATAGGGTGATAGAGAACAAAATGTAAATAATCAACTTACTAGGTAACATTTTCCTGAATAATTTAATCTAGTTTTGTTTTTTCTATGACCCCAGAGTACAAGAAAATTACACAATTTAGAGCTCCTGACTAAAAGAATATTTGTCATCATATGACATCTCTTACATGTAGAATTTAAAAAGAAATGATACAAATGAATTTACAAAACAGAAAGATTCACAGACTTAGAGAATAAACTTATGGTTGCCTGCACACACTGCTATATTTAAAACAGATAACCAACAAGGGCCTACTGTATAGCACATGGAACTCCACTCAATGTTATGTGGCAGCCAGGATGGGAGGGAAGCTTAGGGGAGAATGGATATATGTATATGCATGACTGAGTCCCTTTGCTGGTCACTTCAAACTATCATGACATTGTTAATTGGTTATACACCCAATACAAAATAAAAAGTTTAAGGAATAAAAAATTAATAAAAAAAGAATGAAAAAATAAACAAAAAGTATTCATCAAATATATAACATTTTTGAAAGAGACACGTGTACCCCAATGTTCATTGCAGCACTGTTTATAATAGCCAGGACATGGAAGCAACCTAGATGTCCATCAGCAGATGAATGGATAAGAAAGCTGTGGTACATATACACAATGGAGTATTACTCAGTCATTAAAAAGAATACATTTGAATCAGTTCTAATGAGGTGGATGAAACTGGAGCCTATTATACATAGTGAAGTAAGCTAGAAAGAAAAACACCAATACAGTATACTAACGCATATATATGGAATTTAGAAAGATGGCAATTATAACCCTGTATGCGAGACAGCAAAAGAGACACAGACGTATAGTACAGTCTTTTAGACTCTGTGGGAGAGGAAGAGGGTGGGATGTTTTGGGAGAATGCCATGGAAACATGTAAAATATCATATAAGAAACGAATCTCCAGTTGAGGTTTGATACAGGATCACTGGGGCTGGTGCACTGGGATGACCCGGAGGGATGGTACAGGGAGGGAGGTGAGAGGAGGGTTCAGGATGGGGAACATGTGTATACCCGTGGCAGATGCATGTTGATGTGTGGCAGAACCAATACAATATTGTAAAATGATTAGCCTCCAATTAAAATGAATAAAATTAAATTAAAAAAAGAAAAAATATAACAGTTTTGAAAGCTTACTTTGTTCTATTCTCAATATTTATACATCAGTAACATTATCTGTTTCAGCATATTCCTGTAAGGTAAGCTCAGTTCAGTTCAGTTCAGTCACTCAGTCATGTCCGACTCTTTGCAACTCCATGAATTGCAGCATGCCAGGCCTCTCTGTCCATCACCAACTCCCAGAGCTCACTCAGACTCACGTCCATCGAGTCAGTGATGCCATCCAGCATCTCATCCTCTGTCGTTCCCTTCTCCTCCTGCCCCCAATCCATCCCAGCATCAGAGTCTTTTCCAATGAGTCAACTCCTTGCAAGAGGGGGCCAAAGTACTGGAGTTTCAGCTTTAGCATCATTCCTTCCAAAGAAATCCCAGGGGTGATCTCCCTCAGAACGGACTGGTTGGATTTCCTTGCAGTCCAAGGGACTCTCAAGAGTCTTCTCCAATACCACAGTTCAAAAGCATCAATTCTTCGGCACGCAGCTTTCTTCACAGTCCAACTCTCACATCCATACATAACTACTGAAAAAACCATAGCCTTGACTAGATGGACCTTTGTTGGCAAAGTAATGTCTCTGCTTTTGAAAATGCTAGCTAGGTTGGTCATAACTTTCCTTCCAAGAAGTAAGTGTCTTTTAATTTCATGGCTGCAATCACCATCAGCAGTGATTTTGGAGCCCAAAAAAATAAAGTCTGACACTGTTTCCACTGTTTCCCCATCTATTTCCCATGAAGTGATGGGACCAGATGCCATGATCTTCGTTTTCTGAATGTTGAGCTTTAAGCCAACTTTTTCGCTCTCCTCTTTCACTTTCATCAAGAGGCTTTTTAGCTCCTCTTCACTTTCTGCCATAAGGGTGGTGTCATCTGCATATCTGAGGTTATTGTTTTTTCTCCCGGCAATCTTGATTCCAGCTTGTGTTTCTTCCAGCCCACCATTTCTCATGATGTACTCTGCATAGAAGTTAAATAAGCAGGGTGACAATGTACAGCCTTGACGTACTCCTTTTCCTATTTGGAACCAGTCTGTTGTTCCATGTCCAGTTCTAACTGTTTTACTATTACCATCTCTATATTAGGGAAAAAGAAACTAAGGGTAAAAGAGGATATGGCTTGCACAAGGCCAGTCAGGAAACACCAGGATAAGGAATTTAGCTCCAGGTCTAAGAAACCTTAAAATCCATGTTCTTAACCACTGTGCCGTATTTGTCATCAAAATTTGTTCCAAGAGAGATTATGAGAAAGCACAGCACTTGGGTAATTTTACTCTAATTGTCTGTGATGTTCTTTGAAATGGCAAGTCTCAGACTATGAGCGTTGATATTTTGATTATAAAAAAATGACCAAAGGAGAGTTTCACTTCTGTTATCCCATCTACAAGGCTTCAGTAAATTGCCAATTATCTGAACTAAGTTTCTTGGTTGCTGAAGCTTATATTAATGATTAAATGAAATATAATGAACATAAATTTAGCTATCTGTAGAAAAAAAAAAAAAAAACTAATTATTGATATTATTGACAGATGGTGCTGTTGACAAAGAATCTACCTTCCATTGTAGGAGATGCAACAGACTTGGCTTCAATCTCTGGGTGGGGAAGATCCCTTGGAGAAGGAAACAGCAACCTGCTCCAGCATTCTTGCCTAGGAAAGTCCATGGACAGTGAAGCCTGACAGGCTACAATCCATGGGGTCACAAGCAGTCAGATATGACTCAGTGACTGACATACCATATTACTGACAGCTATTTAAGTAAAAAACACATCCTGTAAAATATCTATTCGAATTGGATTGCAGTCTGTTCTACTAGTTAGAAGCTGGTTGGTGTTTCTGAGAAGCATAGACCATATACATTTAAGATACAGAAGCTGTCTTTTCAAAAACATGTTTTAGTAACTTTACACAATTTATGTTTGTTTCTTAATCATGTAAATTCCAAAAAAGGTAATGGCTTTTCTGAGTCTTTTTCATTTCAAGCATCATCTTGGGAATCAGACTACTCCTGTCAATTAGACTAAACCTACAAATTGAAAGTTTTTAATTGATAATAAAATGATATGCTACAGAGTAATCTTAGAAGGTGTCTGTTTGTGATAGAAATTATTAAAGCCAGGTGGATTATAAGGAGAGAAGCCTAATAAATGTAATGAGGGAAAAGGACACTAGATAATAAGGAAATTTGAATAAAGTATGGATAGTAATAATAATGTATAGTATTTAATAGTAATGGGTCTATATTGGTTCATTAATTATAATAAATATACCAGCTAATGCAAGATGTTACCAGTAGGGGAAACTGGGTACAAGATATGAGGGCTATCTGTACTATCTTTATAAGTTTTTTGAAAATCTAAAATCATTCTAAAGTTAATTTTCTTTTAATGGTAGGGGAAATTTCAGGCAGAGGACCTAAACTTCTAAAATCCCTGAAGAGGTATCTTGAGTTGTTTAAAGGTTAGATGCAAGGATAATCTGGCTATTGTATAGTGAATGTATAGTGAATGGCAGGGACAGGATTGAGGGTGAAGTGGAATAAAACTAGTTTGCAGAAGAGTGCAGGTCAGCTCTTATAAGTCATGATGGTGCTCTCAGAGATTATTTTAAGTGCTTTTGATTATGAATGATATCCCTTACCTCATAGGGAGATATCTCTTCATGAGAACTGTTTTCCCATGTTTATGTATCTACACGCTGATACTTAACTTATGATATAGATAGAAACATGCAATAATTGACTGGCTGAATGAATAATGATTCATCATGTCATTGTTACTTGTTAGTAAACCAAATTGGTTAAGACTACTTATTTTGAACCTATATTTAGATTTGAGCTCCATCTGTCATTTTTTAGATATCACCTCATTAACTTATGATATAGATAGAAACATGCAATAATTGACTGGCTGAATGAATAATGATTCATCATGTCATTGTTACTTGTTAGTAAACCAAATTGGTTAAGACTACTTATTTTGAACCTATATTTAGATTTGAGCTCCATCTGTCATTTTTTAGATATCACCTCTAAGACTTAATTTTTTATCTTGCAGCTATAAAATGAGGGTGATATTAGTTCTTTGTGGAAAACATGAAGATATATTCCCAGCTCCTCCTAAAATAGAAAGCATAGTCACTAGAGAGCCTCTAGCTCTTGATTAGAGTCAAAATCAGGTGCAAGGAACTACCTCACTGGATGTCAGGCCTTTCTTATCATGCTTGGGGAAGCTGCAGCCCATGGCTGCACAAGGTGGGATTAAAAAGGCCTGACCTTATTCTATTTAATACAGAATAATTTTGAAAGGCAATATGCATTCCCAAAATCCTCACATGGTTGGCTAAGATATTTTCAGCTCTCCATCATTATTTGACTTTTCTCCAACCATTCCTCCACTTTCTTTCACAAATTCCAAGGATTGTGTTGATCCCCAATACATACCTTGCATCTAAAGTCTTTCTCAACATTTCCTTATGGAGAATATTACCTGTGACATACACAATGTAGAGTGTGTTGTGGGTGTCAAACATGATAATATACATGAAGCACCTAGTCTTGTGTTGGCATATAAATGCAATTTCATATTATAGGAAAATTTTCAGATGTGTATATATTGTCCAAAGAAAGATACATCTATATTTGTTATGACTGAAGATAAACTATTTCCTTTATTTTCAGAACACTTCTGACACAATATGTGTGGGTTTTTCCACAACAAATAATTCTTCCATTCTTGGTGAACAATGATAGGGTGTCCCTACAATTTAACTCAGTTCTCCTTAGAGTTAGTGCAAACACTACCAATTAATGGCTCAGTCTCACAACACTGTCCTTCATTTCAGACATGGATCACAGATCTCAGATTGTCATGTCTATTTGATTGAATGACTATAAATCAGACTTTCCCCATGACCCCCTCCTCTGCTTTGATAATTTGCTGGAAAAGTTCAGAAAACTCAGGGGAACATTTACTTACATGTTCTGGTTTATTACGAAGAATTATTATAAAGAAGAAGACTAAATAATAAGGTGAAGAGGTACCTAGATCTGGAGAAGGGGCACAGAGTGCCCATGCCCCTTCTAGGACTACTACCCTCTCACCACCATTGTGTGTGCATCAAACTGGAAATGCTATGAACCCCATAGTTTGCCCATTTTTATGGAGGCATCATGTAGGCAAGATCAGCTAATTTTTATTGGAGTATAGTTGCTTGGCAATGCTATGTTGTCAAGGCTATGGTTTTTCCAGGTTTTTCCAGTGGTCATATATGGTTGTGAGAGCTGAACTATAAAGAAAGCTGAGCACCGAAGAATTGATGCTTTTGAACTGTGGTGTTGGAAAAGACTCTTGAGAGTCCCTTGGAACCACAGAGCACTGAGTAGAGTTCCCTGTGGTATACAGTCTGTTCTCATCAGTTATCTACTTTATACACAGTGGTGAGTATATGTCAATCCCAATTCCCAATCCATCCCCTCCCCCTTGGTAACATACGTTTGCTCTCTACATCTGTATCTCTACTGCAAAGCAGAAATAAGCATGATTGATTATTAACTCAGTCTCTAGCCCTTCTCCCTTTTCTGAAAGATGGGATGTGGTTGAAAGTTCCAAGTTTCTAATCATGTCGTGGATTCACTGTTGATCAGCCCTTATCCTGAAGTTATTCAGAATCCCACAAAGAGATGCTTCATTAGAATAACGGATGCTCCTATTATCCAGGAAATTCCAAGGAATTGAGTAGCTCTATGTAAGGAACCAGACAGAGACCAAATATATACTTATTATGTCACACATATAATGAACAAGTTTTCAGATATGTCCAAAATATATATATACAACAGGATATATGTCTATAATTATGCTATAGCCTCCTTCTCTGAAATCTTAAAGCACATTTGAATGCAGGCAGAATTATTAAACACTTATTATGTATTTGATTAACTTACTTCATCTTCTCCCTATTACACTATTTTAATTTTATTGAGATTCATGGAATTTGACATTTTATTATACCAGATTTGAGAAGGAAAGTATGAAACTTCTTCACAAAAGTCTGATGCTTCAAAGTCCATGGTAGAAAAAGGCTATGAAAAAAAAGAGAGAAAAGTGCAATAAAAATGCTATATAACTGTCAGCATGAAGGTAATGATAACTGAAATTGGTGAATTTCAGAAAATAATTGGAAATTTTCCAAAATAAATGGTATACGGAGTCTGTCTTAAACATTAGAAAGCAAACATTTAAATTATTCACATACCAAAATTGCTAAACATTAATTTAAGTAACATTTCCCATTTAATGGTAGAGGACACAAGTAGTCAATTACTTGATTTTTTTAAAAAATAGAAGTACTAGACCATTAACACTTTTTCATATTTTGTGCAAATATAAATGGAAGGAAAACTACCTGCAAATGATTACATAAATTGTATTTTTTAAAGTGAACCATTAAAGAACAGGGGCTTCCCTGATAGCTCAGTTGGTAAAGAATCTGCCTGTAATGCAGGAGGCCCTGGTTCAATTTCTGGGTCGGGAAGATCCACTGGAAAAAGGATAGAATACCCACTCCAGTATTCTAGGCCTTCCCTTGTGGCTTAGCTGGTAAAGAATCTGCCTGCAATGTGCAGAACCTGTGTTTGATCCCTAGTTTGGGAAGATTCCCCTGGAGAAGGGAAAGGCTACCCACTCCAGTATTCCATGGGGTCACAAGAATTCAGACAGGACTGAGTGACTTTCACTTTCACTTTCATTAAAGAACAACCTGGCTTCCAAATTTAAAATGAGGAATCTCTTCCCAGATTAGTTATCAGGGTTGTAGAATATCAGGAAGATTCCCCTGGAGAAGGGAAAGGCTACCCACTCCAGTATTCCATGGGGTCACAAGAATTCAGACAGGACTGAGTGACTTTCACTTTCGCTTTCATTAAAGAACAACCTGGCTTCCAAATTTAAAATGAGGAATCTCTTCCCAGATTAGTTATCAGGGTTGCAGAATATCAGAATCATAAGATCTTTTGTGAAACTAAAGGAAAATACTGCAAGGTGATTTTATTCTATACATGAAATAAGATCTTAAAAGTTAAGTCGGGAAACTACATTGATAATGAAATAACCTTAAGGTCTCAGAACCAACCTCAATCAGGGAACTACCTTCAGATCAAAAGTTATAGCAATGCAAGCAGAAAAAGAAAAGCTGCAACGTCTTCAGATAGTGAAGTATAGGGAAGCCTAGCGTGCTGCAGTCCATGGGGTCCAAAGAGTCAGATCAGACTGAGTGACTAAACAACAAAGTGTTCAGATTCTGAAGGCAAGAAAGTTATGCTGTCTGATGGGTCTGCATCATGGAGTCAACCACATAAAAGATATCATGTGTACTTTCTAAAGCACAGACACAAGCATATGCATACACTCACACATGCATGCATGCCCATGCACACACACACACACACACACACTGTGAAAGCAATGTTTGTTTACCAGAACGGTTTCTACATTACAGAGTTTATACCTTGATCATCAGAGAATGCTTCTTAGACATTTTAATTTAAAAATAATCTAAGACTGAAGTCAGCAACCTTTTTCAGTAAAGGTCCATGAAGTAAATATTTTAAGCTTTGTGGGCTATACAGTATCTATCAATGCAGTTGTAGACACTGCAGAAAGAAGGAAATGTGTTGGTGGCAATAACACTTTTCATTTGTGAGCACCAAACTTTGAACTTCACATAATTTTCACATTTTGTGAAAAATTTTTTCTTCTTTTAAGTTGTTTAACATTAGAAATATTTTTAAAATTTCTTAGTTTGGTAGCCATACTAAAACTGACCTAAGACCAGATTTGGTCTGTGGGGATGGTTTGAATAGCACTGCTCTATGATAACTTTCTTAAAAAAAAAAAAAAATATATATATATATATATATATATATATGTATGTATATTTGCTTGTGCTGGATCTTGGTTGCAGACTTTTCTCTGTTTGCAGAGAGTGAGGGCTACTCTATACTTGCAATGCCTGGGCTTCTCATTGCGGTGCCTTCTCTTGCTGCCGAGCAGGGGCTCTAGGGCATGCAGGCTTCACCAGCTGTGGCATGTGGGCTCAGTAGCTGCAGCTCCTAGGCTCTAGAGCACAGGCTCAGTAACTACGGCACACCGGGCTAGTTGCTCCAAAGTAAGTGGGATCTTCCCGGATCAGGGATCAAACCCGTGTCTAGTGTGTGTGTGCGTGAGTATGTGTATGCACATATGTCCTGGGTAACACATTTGTCCTCTAATCAACCCCCATTTTAGACATATTTATATGGATGAGCAAGGTTCAGTTATTTGGAACCAATAAGTAGGGAAATAGGAGGAATACGGGCCCACAAATAGCTTACTCCTTTATAATTTTCCCTTTCCTGTGCAAATCACACCCCGATCAATATCTCACTCTAAATACAAAATAGACTGCAGATCTGGTATTAGAAGAAAATGCGTTTTAATGTCATTCCCAATGGCACCCCACTCCAGTACTCTGCCTGGAAAATACCATGGACGGAGGAGCCTGGTGGGCTGCAGTCCATGGGGTCGCTAGGAGTCGGACACGACTGAGCGACTTCACTTTCACTTTTCACTTTCATGCACTGGAGAAGGCAATGGCAGCCCACTCCAGTGTTCTTGCCTGGAGAATCCCAGGGATGGCAGAGCCTGGTGGGGTGCCGTCTGTGGGATCACACAGAGTCGGACACGACTGAAGCGACTTAGCAGCAGCAGCAGCAGTGACATAGTTTCCCATATTTTACCTCTTTCTCTTCTGGTATTGCCTCTAGGAACATCTGTCATAAAATAAGAAGTTTTCATGTAAATACCAGGAGACATATCGGGGAGTTAGGCCTGACTTAATCAAAGTGTCTGGTTATACAGGAAAATATTTAAGTTCTTAAAAGCAAGTATCTTTTGTTACTTTTTTTTTCTTTTTATGTTTTTAGTTAGTTAATTTTAACTTTGAACTCCATTGCTAAATTGCTTATGTGTGTTTTTTATTTAGTGATTTTATTAAAAGTAAGACTCAGAAAGCCATCTGATTTTTTACTTCTTGAAATTATTAGTGTCTTCTATTAAGCTTTGACAGTTACTCTTTTGAAGATATATGGTAAAATTATCAAGTTTTTTAAAATAATAAAAATGTGACTATAAATGACCTACACATGACTTGTGATGCACAGAAAACTTGGTATTAATTAGACATAGTTCTTTGACTGCTGTGTTTCTAGGCTTCCTAAAAAGTGAATATAAAGAGACAAAAATAACATCATTTAATGTGAAAAATAGTGCTTACTTTAGATTGTCAACTATAGTTGCTTCTCAAGCAACATGTAATATGGGCAAGAAATGAACCTACTTTTGCTGTTGTAAGCCAATACAGTTTGGGGTTTGTTTGTTACTGCAGGCTAACCTAACCTATACTTATTGATATTCCTTTTATAAGTCAAAAGAAGTCTCATAATGCTTTCAAAATAGCTACTGGTGACTCAATATCATGAATACCATGATTCAATATCATGGATACCAAAAATTCACCTGATTAACAAGCACCAGTAGCATTCCTACCCTACAAGGGTACGACCGTCTATATTGTTCAGTCAGAGCATGAAAATCTGGATTAGAATGAGCATGTACAGTGCATGCTGTCTATGCCACAAATTATGCACTCCATGAAGACAATAATTGCAACTAACAAAGAAAGCAATTCAAAACTCGAAAATAAAAAGTGTATATAGCTAAGTGACAAATGTATCTAAAGCATAATAATATCAACTAAAATATAGTATGCTAAGGTTCTGAAATTAAGTTCCAAGTCTCCTAACTAAATAGCTTGTGAGTCTTTTTTTTTTTTTTTAATGTGTGTGTTTGCTATTTCAGGCTATATTTCTCTCAACTTTTCATTATTTAGGTTCTATTCACAGGAATACTTCACTGGATCACATGTTACTTTTTATAATGGAAAAAAAAAAGTTTTCTATGCCAGCATGTCATTTTTTTTTTTTTCCACTTTTTTCCCTACATCTCTCCATTTAGGATTGCTTAAGTGAACTTTAAATTTAATGATTATCATCTCATATTGAAGGTTGTTTCCTCTCCAAATGGTCTTGAAATTTTCAGATGCTAGTTCTTATCACTAAGAAATAGCTCCTCTTTTCCTGGGCTGAACCTTTGCTTAGTAATAAAAGTGATGATGATGATAACTAGTTGCCATTTATTTAGACTCCACAAAGCTCTAGGAACAATACTTGGTATTTTATAAATATTTTCTCATGCAAGTCTCAAAAAAACACACAAAATAGTTGTTATTTCCATTTTACATTTAAGTAAACCGACAGGAAAATTCACTTTTATAGGGTCAAGTTTCAAAGTCCATTGCTTTTCTACTAAGTTATATGATCGTCTTCACTATTCCATGGGTCTGTCACCCATCTATCTGCATTCTGCTCTGTGCTGTAGCAGTGAGAAGACTAATGAGAATGCTTCTTTGAGAGAAAAATGTACTTATTATTTGGTATCTCAGCTGAAAAATATTATCCTCATTGGGCAGAAACATGCCCATCATGGCATTTCTTGGATAAGACCATTAAACATCCTCCTGACTGTATCAACTTTATTATGTCAAGCCCAGTATAATGTAAGATAAAGTGTATTCATCAGTAGGCCTGGAGAACTGATGAATAAGCAGGAATAAAGCTACTCATAGTTAATATCTGGCTTTCAGGGAGGAGGTGGCAACCTAGTTCTATTTTAGTTAGATGTTTTTATTTTATTTTATTTTATTTTATATTGGAGCATAGTTGATTAACAACGCTGTGTTGGTTTCAGGATTATAGCAAAGTGATTCAGTTATACACATACATGAATTTATTCTTTCTCAAATATTTTTCCATTTAGGTTATTACAGGATATTGGGCAGAGTTGCCTGTGCTATACAGTAGATCATTGTTGATTATCTATTGTAATAGAATTACCTCTGGTGACTGATGTATAGAATCTCTAAGCAAAGTGAGAGGAGTTATAGAATTGTACTTCTAATATCACTAAACTGAGTTGAGGGAAATCCATGCTATTGGATGGAATTATGTAGTCTGGAATTCAGTCTATTATAGAAGAAGCCAGCAAAATGTATACTATAATAAGTGAAATTCCAAGCAAGAGAACGAAGCGAGGCCCCCAAACCAGCAAGACAAATCTACCATTACTCAGTAAACTAAATATAGGGGTAACGATGAAAACTAAAGCTTAGTAAACATGTGAAAACAAGCGATCCACACTTCATGCACCTAATAACATGTTTAAGCCATGAGACTAACTTCAGGTTGTGAATGACTCTTGAAAATCTTGGTTAGGGGAAGCATTTATGGTGGGATATAGTGGTAAGCTGAAGACCTTGATTAGAATTTTAGATCTGCCTTTTACTAGTTGTATAATCTTGTTGTAGTTGTTCAGTCACTCATTTGTTCGTGTCTGACTCTTTGCAATTCTAGTGATTGGGGTCCAGGAGGAAGGACCAGCATGCCAGGCTTCCCTGTCCTTCACTAACTCCTGGAGTTTGCTCAAACTCGAGTCCATTGAATTGATGATGCCATCCAATCCTCTCATCCTCTGTTGCCTGCTTCTCCTTCAGCCTTCAGTCTTTCCCAGCATCAGGGTGTTTTTCAGTGAGTCAGTTCTTCGCATCAGGTGGCCAAAAGATTGCAGCTTCAGCTTTAGCGTCAATCTTTCCAATGAATGTTCAGGGTTTATTTCCATTAGGATTGACTGGTTTGATTTTCTTGCTGTCCAAGGGATTTTCAAGTGTCTTCTCCAGCACCACAGTTCAAAAGCATCTGTTCTTCAGTGCTCAGCCTTCTTTATGGTCCAACTCTCACATCTGTACATGATTAAGTTACTTATTCTATGACAATCTCCTCAATTATAAAGTGATGATAATGCTTATACTTACCTTTAGTATACTTTCTTATAATAATTATGGTATAAAAAGTGTTTCTTATTGGCTGCTGGTGCTGCTGCTAAGTCACTTCAGTCGTGTCCGACTCTGTTCGACCCCATAGATGGCAACCCACCAGGCTCCCCTGTCCCTGGGATTCTCCAGGCAAGAACACTGGAATGGGTTGCCATTTCCTTCTTCAATGTATGAAAGTGAAAAGTGAAAGTGAAGTCAGTCAGTCGTGTCCGACTCTTCACAGCACTATGAACTGCAGCCCACCAGGCTCCTCCGTCCATGGGATTTTCCAAGCAAGAGTACTGGAGTGGGGTGCCATTGCCTTCTCCATCTTATTGGCTAGGGTGGAGCAAAAAAAAAAGAAGTGACACTTTATTAGTACACATGGGTAGTTAAGACAAACTCTTTGAACACCAAAAAACTACATAGAAGTTAAATCACTAGAAAACACTTCTTGAAACTGTAGTGAGCTCAGAGGAACTAACAGAATTCTTTTTCTAGCCTTCAATCACCATCCAAGTTTGAATCCAGTATTGCTAGTTGTCAACTGGATATATTTACATATATAACTTGCCTTGAAAAATTTTATTATTTTTAGTCTCATACTTGTATCTCCTTTCACTTGTCAACTATCACATATGCATCCAAGTTTAAAATCTCCATTTCCTTCACATCCATGTCTGATTCATTTCTAAATCCATTTTCTATCCTTAGTATTTATCATATCTATTCTCCTTTATTCACTTAACAGTTGACTTCCTAATTACCATCTGAGTTGTCTCTTATACTTTGTAACTTATTTGATCTATTTCTTTCTAAATTGCTTCTCTATAGTCCTTTTACCATTTTTATTCTGTAAAAACACATAATCAAGCATTTTCTCTCACTAAGCAATCAGTGGTTCTTCATTTCTATAGAAAAAAGTATATATATGTTATCCTTGCATTCATGGTCTTTTTAAAGTGAAAGTGAAGTTGCTCAGTCGTGTCCGACTCTTTGCAACCCCGTAGACTGTAGCCTACCAGGCTTCTCTGTCCATGGGATTCTCTAGGCAAGAATACTGGAGTGGGTTACCGTTTCCTTCTCCAGGGGATCTTCCCTACCCAGGGATCGAACCCGGGTCTCCCGCATCAGAGGCAGACACTTTAACCTCTGAGCCACCAGGGAAGCCCAGTCTTCTTTAAGTTGGCCTCAATATATATCTGTATTCTCATTTTTTTTCACTTTCTTTTCTGTATTTTATTTCCAGGCAAACAGGGCACAGCTTCACTTCAGGGCACAGCTTCATACTGTTTTATCCACTTGTTTGGATGTGTTCTTTATCACCTAAATTATTCTCCACATGAAGAAGTAATTTTAAATAATTGTAAAAACACATATTGTCTTGTTTTCTTATCAGATGTAAATTCTTTCCTTTTCTGATACGCTGAGGATGAAAGCACTGATAAAACTGAAGCTCAGACTTCCAGCAATTTTAGAGGAAATTCAAAACTTTTCAGGAAAGAAATGCAGTTCTCTGCTAAGTTTTGTAATATATGTATATATATAGTTTGTGTATATGTATACACACGCACACACGCACACACACACACACATACACATACATCTATCAGTATTTTTAATCTGGGTAGTTTGAGTTTTTGTTTAGAAAACACTGAAGATTTGGGGAATTTAGAGATGGGTAGGAAGGAAGTGTGTTGAATTAACATATGCATGCTAACATCTGCTGAAGAGAGCACTGTGAATGATGCTCAGGATAACATACTCTCACAAGGATGTGAAGAAAAGGAGAGGAAATGAAAAAAAATGGAACTATGGGAGGGATAGAAATTAAAACTCTGAATCATTTATAGCTTTTTGTAGTGAGTTCTGTGCTTTTTTGAATAGTCTTTTTTTACAGAGTTAACCTCTCTTCCTGAATTCAACAAATCACAAATAACAATAATGGCAATACCATAATTTGTGTTTGTCCAATTGGTCTTTGAGCTATAGTCAGGCTGAATCCAACAATAAGGGGCAAATCAGTGGTAAATATTTTTATTTCAGCAGTTCTGTACTTAAATAATATAGATTATATGATAAAAGCAATTATTCCTAACCATCAGCACAACCATTTTTCCTGTAGAGGAAAAGTTTACATGATTAAAGTCCGTTAGAAGTTTGCACAATGTGATTTTAGATCTTTTTACAGCAGTAAAAAGAAAGCTGACAGTTCTGCTACCTTTTGAGATGTTGAGAAATAACTATTGTCACAGGATTTTGAAATTTAAACAATATTCTATTGATAATCATATATTTAAAGCCTTATTTATTTATAAAATAATCATTTACTGAACATTTGCACTGTGCAGAGTGTAAGACAGCAGACAAGATAGAGAGGCTTCTTATCCTTGTGAAGTTTACCTTTATGTGGGGAAAAGGAAAAGAAAGGAAGAGAGAAAGGAGAGGGAGGAAACACCCATGAATTATAATAGTGAAAAAATCAGCAAGAAATGTGACAGAGGAACCATGACAATTGAAAAGCCATGGTTGTGCTATCGAAAGATTGATCAGAGAAGGCATGGAGGTAATTTGGGGCCCGGAGCTTTATTGTTTATTTGCTGTCGTGTCCAACTCTTTGCAGCCCCATGGACTGTAGCATGTCAGGATTCCCTGTCCTTCACTATCTCCCAGAATTTTCTCAGATTTGTGTCCATTGAGTCAATGATGATACCTAACCATCTCATCCTCTGCCACTCCCTTCTCCTTTTTCCTTCAATCTTTCCCAGCATCAGGGTCTTTTTCAATGATTCCTTTTCATTCATTTATTCTTTTGATCAATAAATAGTAGGTGTTGCAGGCTATGTTAAGCACTCTTGAAAATACTGTCTATTCTCTTTTAATACTTCGGCCACCTGATGCAAAGAGTTGACTCATTAGAAAAGATAGTGATGCTGGGCAAGATTGAAGGCAAAAGGAAAACGGGACAGCAGAGGATGAGATGGTTAGAGAGCATCACCAATTCAGTGGGCATGGATTTGAGCAGACTCCAGGAGACAGTGGAAGATGGAGGAGCCTGGCTTGCTACAGTCCATGGGGTTGCAAAGAGTCAGATATGACTTAGTGACTGAACAACAACAATTTTTTTTTTTCTAACTTCAGCCTAAACCTTATAATTTGAACCAATCTTTTCTTACGTAGTTTAATGTTGAATTATACCATAAACTTCAGACCAATAACTTACTAGATTCCAACTCTATTTAAATTTCCTTTCACTGTGATAACAATCATCCCAGCCCCCTATCATTTCCCAAGAGAATAGCACTGTATAAACTCCTATTTCTCCTAGCATTGCTACAGGCATGAAATCAGAATCAGAGTAGAACAGAGTTGGGAAAATAGAATCATTAAATTAAAGCCTAATGAAAATCAGACTGTTTTTCCTTCTAAATCTATAATGCAAAGGATCTCCTCTGAAATTAAAAAAAAAAGAGAGAGATAATCATATGAGTAAAAACAAGCAAACAAAGCAAAGTAGTGATCTGATTAAAAGTGTTTTTCTAATTTCTATTTTCATCACTTGCAATTTTCAATCATTTTTTTATGGCAATTAGGAGGTTGGCCTAAAACCATCACAGAAACACAATGTTTGTAGGTACAACCTACTACAGTGGCATTAAGCCAAACATCTCATATTATGAATTTTGGCACAAGGTGTTACTTTGAAAGTACAGACCTGTTTCTATGTATCTCAGCCAACCCACAATGCATTCTTTATAAGGCACAATCTTTATTAGGACTTGGCCCTTTACATCATATATAGTCCGCATATGGACACTGTTTTCCAAGGTTTTCACTAAATGCATATTCTAGGTGTTACTCTCAGGCATGGTGTTTATTAGTGACATAATTATCCATATAGATTTAAATTATAAAATTGGAAAAGTTAAAGTTCAGTGTTTTATACATTATGAAAAGAAAATCCTTCTCGCTGCTTGCTTGTGAAAATATTACGTGCATGATATAATGCTCTCCAGTTCAAACTACTTACTGTGGAGACCTTAACACAAAGTCTAGCATGTTACCCTTACAATGCTTACAATTATATTTATCACTTCACTTGGTGAGAAAAATGATATTAAATCATTCTTACTTGGAAATAGCAGAAATAACTGAAGGGGATACAAAAGATGCTAATAAAAATGAGAAAACTCAGATGATGGAATGTTCAAATGTGCTAGTAGGAAAGAATAAGGTTTTAAATATTTTTGCCATTGCTGCTTTTGTTTTTTATTATTCTTTTTTGTTTAAATTAAGTTTGCTATTAGAAATCAACTTGAATTGAATTACCATCTTGGAGGATAAAGGGTCATTTATTTACTTAAGGTGACATGACTTAAGTTTGGTCTGTTCCCTGTTCTCCCCTTCCTCCTTGATATTCAATGCCTGGACAAAAAGTACTATCTAGTGTTGATCTGAAAAAAAAAAAAAAAAAAAGCAGGTGGAAGCTATGGTTATGTTTTGTTCTTTTTTTTTCCCCCCAAGAGCAGTTTGCAGCTCTGCTTGTTAGCAAATTGCAGCCTGTTGTGTTCACTTTCTGAAATAGAAATGGAAAACTGAGAAAAAAGAATAGCAACAAAACACTACTACTAACACCATCAGCAGACTTGCTTCAGCTCTGTCATCACTGACTGCATTCAAACAGAAAGATGAAATGCCCACCATGTTAGAGTGTAAGAATCTTGTTTAATGGTTAAGAGAAAGGACACGGTTTTTTTAAAGCTTTTATTTTTGTCTTCTTAAAGAATTCTGTTAAAATGTGTTATTTTCTGTTATTTGTTTCACAGGCATTTTTAGGTATTATTGCATGTTTCTGGATAGTTTAGATGTCCATCATAGAAACAAAGGGCTAGAACAGTGCTTCTCAAATTTTGTTGTGCATGTGAGTCACTGGTAGATATTGTTAAAATGCAGAGTCTGACTCAAGTGACCTGGGGTGTAGCCTGAGATTCTGCATTTCTAACAGGTCTCAAGACGATAGGATGCTGCTGGTCCATGGACCATACTTTTGAGTAGCAAAGGGTTAAAAGACTCTACAGAGATAAACTTCTGCTTATCTATTGGAGCAAAGTGTGAAGATAGTGTGTCCATGGAAAGAAGTTTTGAAATTCATTTTCTTTCTAACTGTCAAAGAAATTGAACATTTTTTTGGCTTTACCTCGGTTAATTAGAAACCTTATTGAGAAAGTTGGGTTCCAGAATATACCTTGAATTTACTAAAATGATCATTTCTTTTCATTGTATGAATTTTACATTTCTAAGAATAAGCACAAGTTTGTGATTGTTCCTAGAACAAATTTATTTTTTTTAGATTAGAAAAGTTTTTGGCTATTTCTGTGCTAAAATTCCTTTCATTGCGGTGTCTTTGTAACAGTGTTCTTCTCAGATTTGTATTTAAGGCTTCCCAAATGGTTAATCTGATCACATAACAAGAGGGTAGAGAATTGGGACTGACCACAGATTCTTGAAACAAATATCTAATTTATTTGGCAAGGCAGAAGCAAAAGAAATAAATCAGTTTTGTTTTTCACAAAAGATAGGATGGTGGTGGCCTTAGTGGGGACTCAGAATCAAACAGAGAACTCTTAAAAATTAGACATTTTTCCTACTCTTGCCCTTTCCTAAACATTAGACACTTCTGGTGGGAACATGGCTATTTTAATTTGAGAAAATGACCCAGATGGTTCTGATTTGCCACCTCTAAACCCAAAATTAAGAAATGCTGAAATAAATCAATGACATATTTTTGAGTCTCACCGTTCATGTTTCAATGTTAAAGTCAAAACCATAAAATTTTTAAATTGCTCTGTGTACTTTTATTTTTCATGTTTTTAAATAACACTGGTGGATCTGTGTTAGAAATTTTCTCACAGACCAAGTAGCTAAAGAGACCTTCATAGCAGCATGTTCCATTGCATATGCCAGTGGTTCTCAATTCTGTCTATAATCTTGGGATAACAGGGGAATTTTAAAAGACACCCAGTCATGAGCTCTACCCCAAGGCAATTAAATCAGAATTTGTTGGTGTGAAATCTGGCATCAATATTCATAAAGTTCTCCAGGTAATGTGCAGCTAGAGCTGAGAACAATAGATATGGGCCAAAGACCCAGAAATCCTTTGTCCATAGACTGATCTAGAATAACTTGTTTTTATATCACTAAAATATTGTTTCAGAGTAATAAGAGGAACTTCCATTCTTAAAGTTATTTTTTTCCTCATTATATAAAACCCCATCAACTATTAACAAATACATTATTATATATTTTATCTTTTCTGAGAATAATCAGGGGATTTTCACTCATCTCATCTCAATAATCACTCATCTCAGAGGATTTCTCAAGATACATAGAGCTGACTGGGCTCAAATAAATGAAGTTAGTGATAAGGAAGCAACAGTTAGAACTGGACATGGAACAACAGACTGGTTCCAAATAGGGAAAGGAGTATGTCAAGGCTCTATATTGTCACCCTGCTTATTTAACTTATATGCAGAGTACATCATGAGAAATGCTGGGCTAGAGGAAGCACAAACTGGAATCAAGATTGTTGGGAGAAATATCAATAACCTCAGATATGCAGATGACACCACTGTTATGGCAGAAAGTGAAGAAGAACTACAGAGCCTCTTGATGAAAGTGAAAGAGGAGAGTGAAAAAGTTGGCTTCAAGCTCAACATTCAGAAAACTAAGATCATGGCATCGGGTCCCATCACTTCATGGCAAATAGATGGGGAAACAGTGACAGACTATTTTGGGGGGCTCCAAAATCACTGCAGATGGTGATTGAAGCCATGAAATTAAAAGACACTTACTCCTTGGAAGGAAAGTTATGATCAACCTAAACAGCATATTAAAAAGCAGAGACATTACTTTGCCACCAAAGGTCTGTCTAGTCAAGGCTGTGGTTTTTCCAGTGGTCATGTATGGATGTGAGAGTTGGATTGTGAAGAAAGCTGAGCACAGAAGAACTGATGCTTTTGAACTGTGGTGTTGGAGAAGACTCTTGAGCATCCCTTGGACTGCAAGGAGATCCAACCAATCCATTCTAAAGGAGATCAGTCCTGGGTATTCTTTGAAAGGACTGATGCCAAAACTGAAACTCCAGTATTTTGGCCACCTCGTGCGAAGAGTTGACTCATTGGAAAAGACTCTGATGCTGGGAGGGATTGGGGGCAGGAGGAGAAGGGGACAACAGAGGATGAGATGGCTGGATGGCATCACTGACTCAATGGACATGAGTTTGGGTGAACTCTGGAAGTTGGTGATGGACAGGGAGGCCTGGTGTGCTCCAATTCATGGGGTCGCAAATAGTTCAACATGACTGACTGAACTGAAAGGCATTCCAGTACTTAGTATACTATTAGGTTATTTCACTTAAGAACATGCATGGCTTTGTTATTTGTTCTGTTTCCAATTCAATTATATATTAAAAAAAAAAAAAAAAAACCCTCTCACACTGGAAATACATCTCTTGAGGACAGAAAAAAAGAATTTTCAGATCACCTCATCTCTCATTCTTCTGATTTCTTTCCAAAAAATTATGTATGATTTACATAAAGAAAAACTCACACTTTTTAGTGTAGAGTGCTGTGATGCGCTGTGCTTAATTGCTCAGTCTTATCTGACTGTTTGCAACCCCATGGACTGTAGCCCATCAGGCTTCTCTGTCCATAGGTTTCTCCAGGGAAGAATGCTAGAGTGGATTGCCATGCCCTCCTCCAGGGCATCTTCCCAAACCAGGGATCGAACCCAGGTGTCCCACATTGCAGGCAGATTCTTTAACATCTGAGCCACAGGGAAGCCCTTAGTGTAGAATATTAAGGGACAGTGCATGGGTTCTCACATTTGTGCCTTTCCTTCAAACAGAGGGACTGTCTGCCCTTTCTTCTGGGCTATCTTTTTGGGATGTTTGTATAGAAAGCAGCCATGGAAGACGGAGTGTTTCCTAGTGGAATAGTAAGAAGAAGGCATTATATGAATCCCAGGTAAAGTTTCTTGGCAATATATGGATAGATTCACATGTCAATCCTTTTGTTACTTCAACCCACCCACCACCAAAATGAGGCCCAACCCCTTATTGAATTCCTTGAGAATTAGAGACAGTATATGTCTCACCTGGGTACTCTACTTGGTCCTTAATGTTGGCTAAGCCACACGTCAGCCTAGTTTAAGAGGAGCCCTGAGCCACAGGCAGAGTTGCAAGTGGTCCAGGAAGCTGTGGTCTCTCTGTACATTTGGGGTTCCCCTCTTCTAATGGCCAACTAACACCATACCACCATGAACATGCCTGATCTCATCTGATTTCGGAAGCTAATCAGGGTTGGCCTGGTTAATATCTGGATGAGGAACCACTTAGGAATGACTGGAGTGCTGTAGGCTTGAGGTTTCCCTGGTGGCTCAGAAGGTAAAGGATACTCCTACAATGCAGGAGACCTGGGTTTGATCCTTGGGTCAGGAAGATCCCCTGGAGAAGGAAGTGGCAACCCATTTCAACATTCTTTCCTGGAGAATTCCATGGACAGAGGGGCCTGTCAGTCTACAGTCTGACATGACTGAGTGACTAGCACTTACACTTTTTCACTTTCCTCTAACGGCCACTTTGAGTTGCAAGTCTCTGTAGCTAATGACTTTGCCAATTAGAGCCTCCATCAAAGGAAGGCAACCTCCACTCAGGGGAGCTCTTTTAAGATTTGGACTTACTGCCTCTGTGACACAGCTACCACCCTTTTTGAGAAGAAATTGTTAGCTGGCTACTGGGCTTTTATCAAAGCTGAACTCTTGATGCATGGATGGCCTGCAATGACACCTCTGCGTGATGTTTCCACTTGAGTGTATATCAACGCAGATTCAGTAACTAGCAAGGTGAGAAGGCTTCAACTGGGCTTGCATGGTAAATGGTATATTAAGAACACAGTTGGCGTCAGAGACATCTTCATGTTAGAAGAAAAAGTGGCAGCTATTCCTCTGTGAGAAACTTTATCCTCTGTTCTACCATGTGAAGAAAACCACTCGCTCCAAAGAGCTCTCAATCACAGAGGCATCTAAAAGCCTGGAAACAGTTCACTGATTGTTTGGCTGTGCCAAAACCTGATGTTGTCCATTGGGCAGCTGTTGCCACTCAACTTTAGCATCAGCTATGCAAAATTGATGATGGATGTGGTTACTCCACTCAATGGACAGATTTCAATGCCATTCTCTGCGCTCTGGTCACTATTTCCTTCTATGAACTTAACTCATTTGTTGCTGATGATCTAGAAAACAGAAAAGTGGTAAATTCCTTTTTAGAACTGTGAACAAGAGAAATAAACCACAGCTATATGTCAACTGTTTGGGTCACCCATGTCCATGGAAAGATCTCATTCTCTGATGAGACTGAGTAGAATCAAATTGTGGATCAAGCCTACAGACCCTGAATGTCCGCTGTTGTTGTCTGAATCTATCATTCTACCAGCCATAGCAACATATTCCTTATTATAGACTGGAGGAAAGATAAAAGCTTGCATGTTTCTGACTAAGAAGTTACCAGTACATGTCGGATATTATGATGTCGACAAAACTGACCTGTTTTCTCACTGCGAGGGAAGCCACATCACCAAGGGCATAGACTCCACTTATTTCTGGAAAATTGACTAAAATGGGCCTTTCACCCCTTTTATGGACTATCAAGGATGCTTCGCTGCTCTCATCATTTTTCAAACCACTGTGTTGTTCTTCGAGTCCAATCAATCACACTGCTGGGGTCCTTAGTCCTAATCTGTGTCATGTTTGCAGCTTTCTGAATCAGCTACAATCTGATGATCTATTCAGCAAAGCTGATGGATCTGCATTCTCTGTATCATCCATTGTTTTCTGGTAAGTATTAGAAATATTTTTGACTCTACTTTCTTTATATCTTCCTTAGCAAGGTGATTTAGTCACTGAATGTGGCTGACTCTTAAAAGGAATAATCCCCCTAGATCACTTTCTGGGTAATGATCAGGATGAAAAAGATGGGAACTACATAGTCCTAGTTTGAAAACTTGATATTTTGCCCTGAACACTCCTGGTCTTTTTTTTTCCCTGATAGCACTGTTAAACAGTCTACTTGGTACATATTCTGAGTGGCAGCCTGGTCAAAAGATGGTATAGATGATTCAAACTTAATTTGGGTTCAGCTACCTAGATTCTCTTGTTGGGTTGACATGACCTTATATCATGAGAATAATGGGTGTATTGTTGATGACACATCTCTCCAAGTCCCACATAACAGCCCACACAAACCAAAAGTGGAGAATATAATGAATCTTTGTCAGTTTTATAAAAATACCCTGTCTTGCTTGCACTTGGTCCTTTGGGGGGAGGGAGGGGGAGTTTGGGTGAAAATGGAAAGTGATTACAAAAAAGATAAAAGTTATGATTTCTTGAATAGAAAACACTGGTTTTGAAGTTGATAAAAAAAAAAAAAAGAAAAAAAAAAAAACAAAAACCTTGCCACCTGTGAAGAGAAAACCTCAGACCTCAGGAGCTATGAGGGAGGGAGCAATATTATTTTTGTCTTTCAGAATCACCCCTGAAGATCAACTCATGAAGGAAACTTCCCGATGAGGTTTTCCCAAACTGTTGCAAGCAGTTTAAATGCACAGTCAGACTTTCTAAACCATGGGTTGCACATCTGTCGTTGTGAAGGGCCAACTGTAAAGGAGTTAAGTCCGTGGATTTTGGTATCAAAGGATGTTTTGGGATCAATCCTCCATGGATACAGAGGGAAAACTTTAATGGACTGCTGGGTTTACCAGCCCTGCCAGAGGGCTCTGACACAATTTAAGTTTCATCTTCCTTCAACTTATTGAGTATTGGAAAGTATAGGAGTTGGCCGGCCCAGTTCTTACATTTCCAACAAGAAATAGTTATCAAGACTCCTATATTTCATACCTTTGTTACTGTTTCCATCACTCAGTCATTCTGCAAGGAGTATAAATGCCAATTGATAATACAGACAAACATAAGAGGATGAACTTATTGCCCTCAGATAGTCCCCTATAAAATAAAGACAGGCTTCAAATTTAAGTTGAACTTGGAATCAGAAGGTGTACCAGCCAGTCAGGAGATTAACTTAGAGGCAATGTCAATTTTTGCTTTCCTTCCAAGGAAGGTCCCATTTGAAGTGTCCAACAATTTTAAACACTTTACTATAGTAGCATCATGTTCAGCCTTGGTACTCTACTTATATGGAAGCCAGCCATTAACTTACTTTCCTTCCAAAAGCATGATTTGTAATTCAAGGATGGTCCAAAGAGAGCTTGAAACATTTAAGGAAACAAAATGAGTAGATTTCACATACAGCAAATAACTGAAAAAAAGTGAGTGTTAATCACTCAGTCATGTCCAACTCTTTGTGACCCCATGGACTATAGCACGCCAGGCTCCTCTGTCCATGGGATTCTCCAGGCAAGAATGCTGGAGTGGGTTGCCATTCCCTTCTCTAAGGGATCTTCTTCCTGATCCAGGGATCGAACCCAGGCAGGTCTCCCACATTGCAGGCAGATTCATTACCATCTGAGCCACCAAGGAATCCCATTAACTGCAAAGGTACCTCCAAAATGAGACTACAATTTGTTACTTAAGAGAACTATCTGGAGGGATGTATAACTCATAATTTATGATCATTAGGTATTTAACTCTATGATGTTGTCCTCAAATTAGAAAAAATATGAAAGAATTTATCCTTGACTTTAGCTGAAGGAAATAATTTTAAAAATCACCCTGATCTGGAAAAGCATTTAGTTCAGTCTCATTGTATTGTCCAGGTTTTGTATGAATACAGAATTGCTCTAGATTTTGTCCTTATGAATCAATATGGAGTTAGTATAATAATTAATATACTCTGTTGTACCTGAATTAATGCCTCAGGCCAACTGGGGAATTTAATACAGAAACTTGTGGATAAAGCCACCTGGCTTTCTAAGACCAGCTGGTTGGTTCCCAGAGCCTGGGATCATACTGAAGTTTAATATCACTAGCTGGCCTCGAGCTGTTGCTCATAGTGCTAGAGATAACCTAATTAACGCTCTGTGACACAGCTGAATACAGTTGGTCCTAGCTTCTATCAGGCAGATTAACCAGAGTGGCCAGTGGAATAGCATTTCTTCTTGACTTTACAGTGGACAGATTGAATCAACCTAGTTAGGAGATGAGCTGGATTTTATTGTTGGTTGTGTTGTTGTTTTATGATTCTCTTCAGCAAACTACATGTTACAAATCCTTTTTGTGTTCCTTATAATTGAATTGATTGCCAAAACATTTATTCAGTGTTGTGTTCCATGATCAACATTGGGCTTTCTCTTACAGCATGCATCTCAGAGAGATCTATATTCTGCACTGCTTCTAGTAGAAGGCTACATTTATTTATTTCCTCATGCTTGCAAGCCTAGTGGGGATTTTCAGGGAGATTTTCTCTATTGTTCAGTTCAGACTCTGTCCTAGTCAAGTATCATTATGTCTCTGGAAAGAGGTTTCCTCAGTGATACTGTTCTTCTTCCCCATGGCAGCCAAACTTCACCTTGTATCTTCAATAAATCTTTGGGGGAAGAGCGTTTTCTATGGCTTCTCCTCCACTACTGGGGAAATTTTTAATGGTCTGGACTCAGCATTGTTTCCTGCCATTTCACCAGTGTAGAGGGTTGTTTCCTTTTCCTATACCCTGGTCTCAATGCTTTTACACCTGTGCAGATCCAAAGAGGGTTTATTGTCCTTCCCCCAATGTCATAAAACTTTTGTACCATAAGGGGAAAATGACAGAATGACCCAGTCATGGCTTCCTGTCTTTCCTACACAGATAGTGTTTCCCTGTCCAAGGCCTTTACCACCTAAGGAAGCCCTCTCTGCTCCCCGCCTATCCCCAGCCCTTCCTGTGATTAAATGGTTAGGTCAGTGGAGAAGGGTCTGTTGCCGAACTCCTGTATTGTTGGCCAGCTCTCCTGTATCAGCCATTCTAAGAAAAATTAAATATCTTATTTAATGAATTTGTTTTCTTCCCACACTATTTTCTTACTCCAAGTAAGCTCATCTTCATGCCATGTCTCCTTGGAGGAGATTGTTTTTTTTTTTCTTTTCTTAGATTTCAGGCTACTTGGTTGTCCTGCATCTTTAGCTCTTGGATAAGTTCATAAAAAAATTATGATTTTATAGATTATTCAACTTTTTCCCTTACTGTGAAGGTAGCAACAGTATTATCTTTAGATTTCTATGTGCTAAGTAGATGCAACAATGTAAATGAATTTTTGGTGCAGTTTTAATTCTTCTGATCTTATGTATCTATGGGCCTTTATTTGAAGGGAGATTTTAGTCTTTTTGTCACCCGATTCAATGCTGTAACAGAGAGAATTTATTATTAATTAAGGCCCTATAGTATATTATATTGCTTCTTAACTTTTGAATGAATTGCAATGTTTCATCAAAGGGAAAGAGAGACATTTAAGAAAATCTTGGTTTATAGTCTCTGAAAATAAAACAAGTTCTACACTTAACAAAATTGATACATAAAGAATTTATTATTTGTGATTCAGGAGGGGTCTCCTTATGGCCTGATTGATAAAACACTGTACTTAAGTCACTGTTTCATCATTTATTATACTATGATCTTACAATCTTGGGCAAGTCATTTTTTTGAGCCTATATTTATTTATTTGTAAAGGGAGTTAAATATAATCTGCTTTCTTTACACAGAGCATCTAAGAGGAATCAGTGATGTAAGCATGCAGGTGTACTAAATCACGATAAGTATAAGTTATGATTTTTTAACCAGATATATATTAATAATAGTTCTCCTACAATGTGCTCTTAAGCAAAACTCTTAGCATTTCTCCACCTCACTTTCCTTATGGTAAAAATTTACGTAATATTTTCTATCATGACAAATTTCACAAAAAATAGTGAGAATCAAAGACATGGTATCTATAGAATGGCTTTGTCCGCTATAACATTGTACAAATGGCAGACATTCTTTTAATACTCAAACGTAGGATTTTTCTTACTCTTAAAAACTATCCACCAATTATGTTGGAAATATGAAAATTCCAGAATTTATTTAAAGTGATTTTAGATTTTAAAAACTACCATTTAAGTCTCATAACATGCAACATAGTTTTCTAGATAAAGATAATTCACATGAAATTTACAATTAATGTTTAGATGTATACTTTGCCTCCCTCTTTCAAGTGAAGATTTGAAAACCTGAATACCATTGATATATTTGACAAGTTTAAGAAAAACATGTATAATTAACCTATCAGCAGAGTACTAAGTGCCTGGTTTGAATAAATATAATAAGAACATACCAAATTATTGTTGGATGGATGAATTAGGAATAGTATATAATCAGTTAATATTGCAAGATTTACCAAATGTAAATACAGAACACTCTGCTACATAAAAATTTCAAATAGATAATATTGTTTTTAGTATAAGTATGCCCCCAAATATTGCATGGACATACTTGTCATGGGCTTCCCTCATGGCCAAGTGGTAAAGAATCTGCCTGCCAATGCAGGAGATGGGAGTTTGATCCTGAAAAAAATGTCAGTTTTCATTCCAATCTAAAAGAAGGGTAATGTCAAACAATGTTCGAACTACCATATAATTGTATTCGTCTCACATGCTAGTAAGATTATATTCAAAATCCTCCAAGCGAGACTTCAGCAGTACATGAACTGAGAAATTCCAGATGTGCAAGCTGGATTTAGAAAAGGTGGAGGACAAAGAGATGAAATTGCCAAACTCTGTTGGATCATACAAAAAGCAAGAGAATCCCAGAAAAACATCTACTTCTGCTTCATCGACTATGCTAAAAGTCTTTGACTGTGAGGATCACAACAAATTGTGGAAATTATTTAAAGATACAGAAATACAAGATCATCTTATCTATCTCCATAGAAACCAACATGCAGGTCAAGAAGTAACAGAATCAGACATGGAACAATGGACTGGTTCAAAATTGGAAAAGGAGTATGTGAAGGCTGTATATTGTCACTCAGATTATTTAACTTTTATAAAAAATATGCAAAATATCAGGGTGGATGAATCACAAGCTGAAATCAAGATTGCCAAGAGAAATATCAACAACTCAAGTATGCAGATGATGTCACTGTAATGGCAGAAAGTGAAGAGGAACTAAATAGCCTCTTGATGAGGGTGAAAGAGGAGAGTGAAAAAGCTGACTTGATAATCAATATTAAAAAAAAAAGCAAAAAACCTAAGATCAGAGCATATGGTTTCATTACTTCATGGCAAATAGAAGGGGAAAAAGTGGGAGGAATGACAGATTTTATTTTCCTGGGCTCCAAAATCACTGTGGATGGTGACTGCAGCTATTAAATTAGAAGATGCTTGCTCCTTGGAAAGAAAGCTATGACAAACCTAGACATCATGCTAAAAAAGACATTGATTTGCAATGAATGTCCATACAGTTAAAGCTATGATATTTCCAGTAGTCATGTATAGATGTGAGAAATGGGCCATAAAGAAGGCTGAGCACCAAAGAACTGATGCTTTCAAACTGTGGTGATGGAGAAGGAATTTGAGGAGTCTCTTGAGGAGATCAAACAAGACAATCCTAAAGGAAATAAACCTTGAATAATCATAAAGAATAACAA